>JARQOD010004909.1:0-51501 GCA_033576555.1 Oophaga sylvatica
CCATATCCCTTTGGTGGTAATCAGGGTCATTCTTAGGACTGATTACAGGGTTCAGGGACTGATAGGAGACTAGGTTAGGCTGGAGACTTGGACCTCTGAACCATTATCAGTACCTCCAAGGTGAGGGATTAGTTAGGACCCCAGTTTTAGGGTCAGGTTAGACCCCGGTCCTCCTCTTTCCTGTGACAGCGTATCAAGTCCTCAAGATTAACCCTGAGTTCAACGGATATCGTGTCAGGTAAATCTATTCTATATTTACATGCTGATGTTGCTAAACTATATGTTGTATAGAGTGTTGTTTCTGTAAGAATAGTTTACTGACATCGTACACATATCATTAGACAGCGTGACATTTTCACTGGCCCATAAAATTATCCCCAGTTGCCATGGATCCAGTAGCCCAGCTGGCTCTGCAGTTGCAGGGATTATCCATGGAGCTGACGGACATTAAGTCCAAAGTTTTGTCTCCCTGGAGCAAACCAGATTTGAACCTAAAGTAGCTCTCCCGGACAGGTTCACTGGTGGGCGAGACAAATTTTTCACCTTCCGGGAAGCATGTAAATTGTATTTTCGGCTTCGGCCTCGATCATCAGGGAGTGAAGAGCAGAGAGTGGGAATTGTTATCTCGCTCCTACAAGGGGACCCTCAATCCTGGGCATTCTCCCTTCCTCCGGGATCCCGGCTCTACAGTCTGTAGATCGATTTTTTACTGCCCTGGGTTTGGTATATGATGACCCAGATCGGGTCTCTCTTGCTGAGACAAAATTACGTAAGATACAGCAGGGAGATCGTCCGGCGGAGGAATTTGCTTCTGAGTTCCGTAGATGGGCCACAGATACTCAGTGGAATGACCCAGCTCTTAGGAGTCAGTTTTGTCATGGGCTTTCTGACAAATTAAAGGACGTTTTGGCTCAGTATGATTCTCCTCCATCACTGGAGGCTGCTATGGCCCTAGCTATCCGTACTGATAGACGGCTTCGGGAGAGGGGTGAGGTAACTCCGCCCCCAGTAGTTGCTCCACCTACTACAAAAGTCCCTTATGTTGAGGTTCCCTTGTCTGTTCGGATGAGCCTATGCAGTTGGGAGGGACATCATTTCGTAGGAGGGGATTGGTGGTACGCAGCAGGACTAGAAGGTGTTTCTTCTGCGGGAAAGAGGGACATTTTGTTGGGGGATGTCCATCCCGTGCCTTGTTGAGCAAAAAGTTGCCGGAAAACTGTTAATCCCAGGTTGTGTGGTGGACGACAACCTGGGAGTATGTATTTCGTCCGCTAGTTCTTCTCAGTTCCTTGTACCAGTGGAGATGGTGGTTGGTACGAGAGTGGAGAGATTTTCTGTTCTTCTTGATAGTGGGTCCGGGGCTAATCTGGTTGACGCTCAGTTTGCTCAGGCTCAAGGTATGCCTCTGAGTGTATTGGCCAAACCGATCCCTATATTCTCCATTGACGCCAGGCCTCTCGGCCAAGGTAGCTTTGTTCATGAGGTCCATAACATTGATATTCGGGTAGGGGCGATACATAGGGAACAATTATCTTGTTATGTGTTGGAGGGTCTACCTACTCCCATTGTGTTGGGACTTCCTTGGTTGGTTAAACATAACCCTGTGATTAATTGGCAGTCCAGAGAGATAAGCCAATGGGGTGAGTTTTGCAAAAGTAACTGCATGAACACAGTCATCAGTGCGGTCGTGCCTAGTACATTGCCTCCTTTTTTGGAGGACTTTGGGGATGTGTTCTCTGAGGAGGGGTGTCAGGAGTTGCCTCCTCATTGCGTGTATGACTGCTCTATTAATCTCCTTCCTGATGCTAAGTTGCCTAAAGCTAGGTTGTATAACCTTTCTGGTCCTGAGAGGCAGGCTATGAAAGACTATATTTCGGAAAGTCTGGCCAAAGGGCATATTAGACCTTCATCTTCCCCAGTAGCCGCGGGGTTCTTCTTTGTGAAGAAAAAAGATGGAGGCCTACGCCCTTGCTTGGATTTCCGCGAACTTAATCGGATTACTGTTCGAGATCCGTATCCTCTCCCTCTTATTCCTGATCTCTTCAATCAAATTGTGGGCGCCAAATGGTTCTCTAAATTGGATCTCAGGGGGGCGTATAATTTGATTAGGATAAAAGAGGGGGATGAGTGGAAAACGGCGTTTAACACGCCGGAGGGACATTATGAGAACCTTGTCATGCCTTTTGGTCTGACTACTGCACCAGCAGTATTCCAACATTTTGTTAATTACATTTTTCATCACCTTGTGGGGCTGTTTGTGGTCGTATATTTGGATGACATTTTAATTTACTCGCCAGATCTTGTGTCTCACCAGGAGCATGTGAGACAGGTGTTGCAGATCTTGCGAGACAATAAACTATACGCCAAACTGGAAAAGTGTGTATTTGCTGTACAGGAACTTCAGTTTTTGGGTTTCTTGGTGTCAGCCTCCGGTTTCCGTATGGACCCTGAAAAAGTGAGAGCTGTGCTTGAATGGGATCAGCCAGAGGATCTTAAGGCTCTGCAGCGTTTTCTGGGGTTTGCTAACTACTACCGGAAATTTATTTGTAATTTCTCATCTGTTGTCAAACCTCTCACTGACATGACAAGAAAAGGGACGGATTTTTCTAAATGGTCGGACAAAGCTTGCCAAGCTTTTTCCTCTTTGAAAAAATGTTTTGCTTCGGCACCCGTTCTCATCCAACCAGATGCATCACAGCCGTTCATTGTGGAGGTGGACGCGTCTGACGTAGGGGTGGGTGCAATATTGTCCCAGGGTCCGTCCCCTGGTAAATGGCATCCGTGCGCTTTCTTTTCTAAGAAGTTGTCATCCGCCGAAAGGAATTATGATATCGGCAATAGGGAACTTTTGGCCATTAAGTTGGCTTTTGAAGAATGGCGTCACTTTTTGGAGAGGGCAGTCCACCCGGTTACCGTCATTACTGATCACAAAAACCTGCTGTATTTGGAATCTGCTAAGCGTCTGAATTCCAGACAAGCTCGATGGTCGTTGTTTTTTACCAGGTTTAATTTTGTCGTCACATATCGCCCTGGGTCTAAGAATGTTAAGGCTGATGCCTTGTCTCGCAGTTTCCCAGGGGCCGGGAAAACGGATGACCCGATTCCTATCCTTCAGGAGGGGGTGGTAGTGTCGGCTGTATGTTCTGAGCTTGAGGAGGAGGTATTAGAGGCTCAGGGGGACGCCCCTGCAGGACCTTCAGGGAGACTGTTTGTCCCAAATCAGTTGAGACAAAAGGTTATTGAGGCACATCATAATTCTGCTTTAGCAGGACATCCAGGGAGTAAGGCTACTTTAGATCTCCTTTCTCGCCGGTTTTGGTGGCCTAACGTTAATAAAGATGTTATAACTTTTGTCGCGTCCTGTGGGGTTTGTGCTCGCTCTAAGACCCCGCATACCCGTCCGTCTGGGACCCTCTTACCCTTGAAACTTCCGGAGCGTCCATGGACTCATTTGTCTATGGACTTCATTACGGATCTTCCTCCGTCGTCAGGGAAAACTGTCATACTGGTGGTTGTTGACAGGTTCAGTAAGATGGCACATTTCATTGCTCTTCCTGCCCTCCCTAATGCTAAAACTCTGGCACAGGTGTTCATTGGGGAGATTGTGAGACTTCATGGGTTGCCTTCTGATGTGGTGTCAGATAGGGGGTCTCAGTTTGTGTCTAAATTTTGGAGGGCATTTTGTTTACGTCGGGGGATGCAATTGTCATTTTCCTCGGCTTTTCATCCGCAGACCAATGGTCAGACAGAGCGTCTGAATCAAAGCCTTGAGACTTATCTTCGGTGTTTTGTCTCAGAGAACCAGGAGGACTGGTCTTCTTTCTTGCCTCTGGCAGAGTTCGCTCTTAACAACAGGCGGAGCGAGTCCACTGGTAAATCCCCGTTTTTTGGGGCATATGGTTTTCATCCCCAGTTTTGTACTTTCAATGGGGGGGGCCCTTCTGGGGTTCCTGAGGAGGAGCGTTTCTCGTCGTCACTTGCTTCAGTGTGGAGAGGTGTATTGAATAATCTGAGTGCTATGGGGAACCGTTATAAACGTATGGCTGATAGGAGGAGAGTTTCTGGTCCAGATCTGAATGTGAACGATCTGGTATGGTTGTCTACCAGGAATATAAAACTTAAAGTTCCCTCCTGGAAACTGGGTCCCAGATTCATCGGGCCGTACAGGATCAGTTCCATAATTAATCCTGTGGCATTTCGTCTGGACCTCCCTCCTACGTTTAAAATCCACAATGTGTTCCACAAGTCATTACTTAAGAGGTATGGCACAGTCATACGTCACCTCTACCTCCTCCTCCAGTGGTGGTCAATGGTAACTTGGAGTTTCAAGTGTCAAAGATCATTGACTCACGTCTGAATCGCCGGTCCCTTCAGTACTTGGTGCATTGGAAGGGGTATGGTCCAGAGGAGAGGACGTGGGTTCCTGTGTCTGACATTAACGCAGATCGGTTGGTTTGGACCTTCCACAGAACTCACCCGGGCAGACCTGGCCCTGAGGGTCCGGAGGCCCCTGTAGAAGGGGGGGTACTGTCATGTGTGCATCGCCACGAAGATCGTCGCGGTTGCACATTCTGACTTCTCACAGCTGAGTTGCTGTTTCTTTGTGTTTGGCAGTGAGGGAGTTAATTCTGTCTGTGCTCGGTTCTGGGACTGGGTTCAGTTTCTCCCGGCTGCAATTGATTATTTGTTGATTGGTTTCCTTTAAATCCCTGGTTGTCTGTTTTGGGAGTTGCCAGTGAAATTCTTCATGCAGACCACAGATAGGATTGAATCTGTATAGACTTAAGTTAAAGAGCTCCTTAGTTGTTTTAAGCTCAACTTGCTTAGAATTTTATATCCCAGACCATTTATGTTCCTTCTGTGTTTGAGTGTGTATGCGAGTCTGTGTTTTCTCCAGTCTGTCCTATATGTCTAATCTGTGTATTTAGCAGAGATCAGCCCATATCCCTTTGGTGGTAATCAGGGTCATTCTTAGGACTGATTACAGGGTTCAGGGACTGATAGGAGACTAGGTTAGGCTGGAGACTTGGACCTCTGAACCATTATCAGTACCTCCAAGGTAGGGATTAGTTAGGACCCCAGTTTTAGGGTCAGGTTAGACCCGGTCCTCCTCTTTCCTGTGACAGCGTATCAAGTCCTCAAGATTAACCCTGAGTTCAACGGATATCGTGTCAGGTAAATCTATTCTATATTTACATGCTGATGTTGCTAAACTATATGTTGTATAGAGTGTTGTTTCTGTAAGAATAGTTTACTGACATCGTACACATATCATTAGACAGCGTGACAGTAGGAGCAGGTTTTAGCCTTTCTACAGGAAGTGGTGTTAGGTTTTAGTCTCTCTACAGGAAGTGGGGTTAGGTTATAGTCTCTTTACAGGAAGTAGGAGTGGGTTTTAGTCTCTCTACAGGAAGCAGGAGTGGGTTTTTGTCTCTACAGGAAGTTGGGGCAGGATTTAGTCTCTACAGGAAGCGGGGGCAGGTCTTAGTCTCTCTACAGGAAGTAGAGGTGGGTTTTAGACTCTCTACAGGAAGTAGGGGCAGTTTTTAGTCTCTCTACAGGAATTTAGGGCGAGTTTTAGTCTCGCTACAGGAAGTGGGGGCAGGTCTTAGTCTCTCTACAGGAAGAAGGGGTGGGTTTTACTCTCTCTACAGGAAGTGGGGTTAGGTTTTAGTCTTTCTACAGGAAATAGGGGTGGGTTTTAGTCTTTCCACAGAAAGTGGGGGCAGACTTTAGTCTCTCTACAGGAAGTAGGGGTGGGTTTTATTCTTTCTACAGGAAGTGGGTTTAGGTTTTAGTCTCTCTACAGGAAGTAGGGGTGGGTTTTTAGTTTCTCTACAGGAAGTAGGGGCGGGTTTTACTCTTTCTACATTAAGTGTGGTGTGTTTTAGTCTCTCTACAGTAAGTGAGGTTAGGTTTTAGTCTCTCTACAGAGGAGGTAGTTTTATCTCTCTACAGGAAATAGGGGCAAGTTTTAGTCTCTTTACAGGAAGTTTGGCTGGTTTTAGTCTCTCTACAGGAAGTGTGGTGGGTTTTAATCTAAGTAAATGAAGTAGGGTTGGGCCTTTTCTCCTTCTTGTTCTCTTTCCTGTCAAACTCTTTGAAGGCATAACAGAGAGGGAGGTTTTCAGAGAATGGAAGTTCCAGTTCTTATAGTGCTATTAGAAAGTTGATTTAAAATAACTACCAACTTAAAAAGAATGTATAGCAAGGTAAAGAACATTAGAATTGGGATAGTTTCTAAGCTTAGTTGACTGATCTTTGCCCCAAAAGTTGGTTTAACTTATTGTAAATGATGACAACAGCAAGGCCATGCTTGCTACAAGGGCAACTAGTGTATAATACTTTGCTGAACTTGTCTAGGCTTCTATGATGCTCTAGATGTTATCTACTGACTCACTAGCCTCTGTAGCTCTCTTTCTTGGCTTTACTCTGTTGCAGACTTTAGTCAATCCCAGCCTCATTGTAATCTAGACGACATGCTCCTAATTAACTGACTAGAACCAGATCGGACAGTGACTGTCTGTTTTTCATACATTTAATGCACACATACTCCATAGGGACACCAATCACAGATATAGAGATGCACTTTAGCGCCAAAGCAAAAAACCTCTAGCGCTGCATGTCAGATGCTTAACAACTCCTCCATATCTCCTCCACTGACAGTTTGAAAGTGGACAGAGAGAACAAATAGCGTTCCTCTCGCGGGAGGTCCTACCCTATTCTGCACTACAGAACCAGCACATTGATATGAATCGACATTGTGTAATACCTCATTTCCCCTGATGGAGCGCAGCAGGGAAATTGAAAACTTAATATCCAATTTCCCCACAGATCACAACCGATCACTAAGTACCACCAGGGAGAAACACTTTATGGTCAAGGAGCCATAGTAACTTTTCCAAAGTGCAGAACCCTTTAAGTTCTCTATGTTGTGCTCATTGAAAGGCTTCCCAAGCCGAGAGCAAATGAACTTGTCGAGCTGTAAGTTATGGCATACAATGAGAACAGAATTTGCCTCTAGGTTCACTTTGATGCTTTGGAGATGTAAAATTTTGACTTGATATATTATTTCTTTTGGTTTTATTTTATTTTTTAAAAAAACATTAATTTAAAAATCCAAAACAAATCCATGAGACGCGGGAAAAGAGGTGCCTTGTAGGATACAGCTGACATTTCATGCTTGAACTGAGAACAATCAAAGGGTAAAAGAATGCTGCTCATTTATCTGTAACTGCATTAACGAACAATGTGACAATTTCATTTCTTTCACCTACATGCAAATGAAAAAAAAACGAGCGGCGGCGAGACAAGGACGTGAGCTTCTCCGCTTCTCCAGTTCACTTTGCTGTTTTGCTGTAGAGGGAAAGTTTGCCTGCTGTTTTCAGGCAGTCGTCTTTGCGCATCCCCTGTTCCCTGTGGAGATTCACTTAAGGCAGGAATGGAAGAAGGATAACAGAGGCTCTAATGCCATACAGAAGCATTTGCTCCATGTAACGGAAAGTTAAAAGGGCAGGAAGCAACGTAACGGTGTGTAATTGCATTAAGCTTCCAATGCAGTAGTAGATAAAAGAATAAGTTCTGATAAAAAGAGGAAAACTTCATTTAAAGGGGAAATCTGATCAAATTTAGTACATTGTGAAATGACTTTGGAGCATCACTAACTTCAACAATAAAAGATTATATAGTTCTATAGTGACGTTACACTCTTTTGGTACTCCTTGCAGATTTATCAAATTCTGACATCTAGTTATTGGTCCTTTCAATGTCCAAGAAAAGGTCCATTCAGATTAATGGTTGTTTGCTTAGTAAATTTTTTAAGTGCAACCAAATTAGGAATTGTACATCTGACCTGTGTTCCAAGGTCTTCTGTCCCCACGCAATTCCCTTCAGATCTGCAAAATTTCTCTCTTGCTACCGATTGTGTAGGTTGCATTTTTCTGATCCCAGGTAAGAACTATGCACAGACTTAAAAAAGATATATTTGCTGTCCCTCAAAAGAAACTGCAGCTGCACCTCTCTACCTGCACATTACTTACTATATTACTCTAGAACGAGTGCTTGGAGACCAAGACAGACTAATATGAGCCATCCTGACCCTACTGCAATTTACCAGAATAATGCTGTCTCCTCCAAGCATATTGTGCCGTCACTTGGACGCAACTTGTCCTCAAGCCGACAGGTCACAGTCCCAGTGTCTGTAAACTACAGCAACACCATATGCCCTCAACTACCTTTGCGGCATCAAATTCTATCTTTGGGGATCACACAATGCCTGATGCATCTCTACAGAGTTTTCCAGTCGTGAAGACTCTCTGTCGACATTCCTGAGCAATATGGCTCAACTGGTTATTTTCTTATGGGCATTTAGCAATCCATAACACCATAGTAACATAGGTAAGATCTGGAAGGGACAGATGTGCACAGATAGGGCAGTATTATAAGGAAGAAGATGGGGGTGCGGGTGATGGTAGCACTCACCTGTAAGGGTTGTGTAAGGACTAGGGATGAGAGAATGTGCTCAGTGATACTCGGATATCACTCGAGTATCTGGGTGCTCGAATGTGCTCGGCATTCTGCGAGCATTGGCTGGTGCTCGTGTTTGAAGCTTGAATCCCGCCCTGTATGGTTGATGCCTGTTAAGCAGCCAATAAGCATGCAGGGATCACCTGTCAATCACTGTAATGCCGTAGCCATCTTGAAAGCGACATTACTGTGATTTGCTGGCCACATTACCTCATCAGAGGTTATAAATGGACAAGCACCGCCATGCATGGCTCACTAACTGTTATGATTTGGTAGCTGAGGAGAGCAGGCAAAAAAGGAAATACACCAGAGAGTTGGAATCTATTGGATTGCAGTACCCTGACTAACCACAACTAAAGGCAGCCATGGAGCATACCTACGTTGGTCCTAGACGCCTCGTCACAGCCTGAGAAGCTAACTAAACCTAAAGACAGAAAGAGGAAAACTATCTGCCCCAGAGCAGATCCCCAAAGAACATAGAAAGCCCCCAAACATGTAATGGCGGTTAGACAAGAGGAGATACAGACACAGACAGAAAATAGTATGAGCAAACGTTGGGGCCCAAACTTGCTAGATAGAAAAGGATAGGAAGGACACTTATTGCAATCCCAAAAAACCCTAAAAAGTACCAACTCTACTAATTACAAAAACACCTGAGATCACACGACCTCTACCACCTAAATTAGTTCTCTGGTGTAATAAAACTAAACAGCAGCCACTGAAAAAACTGGAAAAGGCAAATGAACAAACAACAGTGGCTGAACTAAACTGAGAGGAGCTCAAGACCCCGGAGGGGACCCGGCAGACCCCACAGAAGTGCAGGACAAAATGCAAAAAGCAAGCACCAAAAAACTAAAAGAAGAAAATGTCTTATCTGTTAGCAGAAGATGCAGGCACGAAACAGCAAGCTTCAAAGTGAACAGGAATCAAAGATGAGACCAGAACAATTGATCACCGGCAACCCTGATGGGAGGGAACCTCCCTTATATAAGACCAGTCAGTAACACCTGATCGCCAATCTTCACAATCTTCATTGAACAGTTCAGCACTGTCTGCAACCACCAGAGGGAGCTTCTGCTCAGAATTCATTTCTAGCACATTCACAACAGTACCCCCCCTTGAGGAGGGGTCACCGAACCCTCATTTGAGCAACCAGGTCGGTCAGGATGAGCTCTGTGATACGCACGGATGAGTCTCCTAGCATGGATGTCCGAAGCAAACACCCAAGAATTGTCCTCCTGACCATAACCTCTCCACTTAACCAAATACTGGAGTTTCCGTCTAGAAAAACGAGAATCCAATATTTTCTCAACCACATACTCCAGATTGCCCTCAACCAAAACAGGGTCAGGAGGCACAGCCATAGGAACCACTGGCTCGACAAACCTCTTCAATAAGGACTTGTGGAACACGTTATGGATCTTAAATGTCCCTGGAAGAAGTAAACGAAAAGAAACAGGATTAAGAATCTCCATGATCTTATAAGGTCCAATGAACCTAGGCTTAAACTTAGGAGATGCAACTCTCATAGGGATATTTCTTGAGGACAACCAGACCAAGTCCCCCACTTTAAACCGAGGACCATCAGTCCTATGCCGGTTGGCAAACCGCTGGGCCCTCACCTGAGAGAGGGACAACCTCTCCACTACCTGGTCCCAAATCTGCTGCACAACAGAGTCAACACCTGGACAGACAGAAGCCTCCGTCTGTCCTGAAGAAAATTTGAAACCCAAAATTGCAGAAAAATGGAGACATCAAAGTGGCAGAGCTAGCCCTATTATTAAGAGCAAACTCAGCCAAAGGCAAAAAAGAGACCCAGTCATCCTGATCAGCAGACACAAAGCATTTCAGATAAGTCTCCAATGTCTGGTTTGTTCTCTCAGTTTGTCCATTGGTCTGAGGATGAAAAGCCGAGGAGAAAGACAATTGAACACCAAGTTTAGAACAAAAAGTCCTCCAAAATCTGGAAACAAACTGGACTCCTCTGTCAGACACAATGTTCTCAGGAATGCCGTGTAACCGAACCACGTGCTGAAGGAACAAAGGCACCAATTCAGAGGAGGAAGGCAACTTAGGTAATGGCACAAGATGTATCATTTTGGAAAACCTATCACAAATCACCCAGATAACGGTCATTCTCTGAGAAACAGGGAGGTCGGAAATGAAATCCATAGAGATATGGGTCCATGGTCTCTTGGGCACAGGCAATGGCATCAACAAACCACTAGAGCGAGAGCAAGGCTTGGAGCGAGAGCAAGTCCCGCAGGACTGCACAAATTCCCTGACGTCAAGAGACAAAGTAGGCCACCAAAAGGACCGACTAACCAAGTCTCTGGTACCAAAAATTCCGGGATGACCGGCCAACGCGGAACAATGAATCTCAGACATCACACTCTTTTTCCACCGGTCTGGGACAAACAATTTCCCAATAGGGCAGCGCTCGGGTTTATCCTCCTGACACCCTTCCAGAGCTAGTCTCAAATTGGGCGAGATGGCGGAAAGAACTACACCCTCTTTCAAAATAACAGCAGGATCAGATAACTCAGGAGAGTCCGCAAGGAAACTCCTCGAGAGGGCATCCGCCTTAACATTCTTAGTGCCAGGAAGAAAGGAAACCACAAAATTAAAACGTGTGAAAAACAAGGCCCACCTGGCCTGTCTAGGATTAAGTTGCTTGGCTGTTTCCAGATAAACCAGATTCTTATGGTCCGTGAGGACCACCACCTGATGTTTGGCTCCCTCCAGCCAATGTCTCCACTCTTCAAAAGCCCACTTCATGGCCAATAACTCCCGATTACCCACGTCATAATTACGTTCAGTTGGAGAAAATTTTCGAGAGAAAAAGGCACAAGGGTTACTTTTAGAGGTCTCTGGATCTCTTTGGGACAAAACGGCACCTGCCCCAATTTCAGAGGCATCAACCTCCACCTGAAATGGCAGAGAAACAAGGCTGCCGTAGAACAGGAGCAGAAGTGAATCTCTGCTTAAGTTCCTGAAATGCAGAGACTGCCTCAGGAGGCCAATTCACCACATCAGAACCCTTTTTGGTCAAATCAGTCAATGGTTTAACAATAACAGAGAAATTACCAATAAATTTACGATAAAAATTGGCAAAACCCAAAAATCTCTGAAGAGCCTTTAATGAAGTAGGTTGGACCCAATCACAGATGGCCTGAACCTTGACCGGGTCCATTTCAATAACAGATGGGGACAAAATGAATCCCAGAAATGAGATCCTCTGTACGCCAAAAATACACTTTGATCCCTTCACATACAGAGCATTCTCTCTCAAAATCTGGAACACAGTCCGAACATGTTTCACATGAGAGTCCCAGTCATTGGAAAAAATCAAGATATCATCCAAATAAACAATCAGAAATTTATCCACAAAATCCCTGAAAATGTCATTCATGAAGGACTGGAAGACAGAAGGAACAATAGTGAGCCCAAAGGGCATCACTAGGTACTCAAAATGCCCCTCAGGGGTATTAAATGCCGTCTTCCATTCATCCCCGTGCTTAATGCAAATAGAGTTATATGCCCCCTGAGGTCAAGCTTGGTAAACCAAGTAGCACTTTTCACCCTGGAAAACAGGTCAGAAATCAAGGGTAACGGATATTGATATTTCACAGTGATATTGTTCAAGAGACGATAATCAATACACGGCCTTAATGAACCATCCTTTTTGGCCACAAAGAAAAAACCGGCACCCAAGGGTGAAGAGGATGGTCTGATATGACCCTTCTCCAATGACTCCTTGATATAAGACCGCATAGCGTCATGTTCAGGTACAGACAAGTTAAAAAGGCGACCTTTAGGGAATTTACTACCAGGCACTAATTCAATAGCTCAGTCATAGCTCCTATGGGGGGCAAGGATGCAGATTTACTTTCGCTAAACACATCAGGAAAATCAGTCAAAAAGTCAGGAACATCCTGAGCCTGGGGGGAGGCAGAAAAAACAGGAGTGTTGGCATTAACACATTGGCAGCCCCAACTGGTTACAGACACAGATTTCCAATCCAAAACAGGATTATGAGACTGTAACCAAGGGAAACCCAGTACGATAATGTCATGCAGATTATACAGCACCAAAAATTTGCAACTCTCCTGATGATCAGGTTCAACCCTCATTATCACCTGAGTAGAGAACTGAGGTTTATTCTCAGCCAAAGGGGTAGAATCGATCCCCAGTAGGGGAATAGACTTCCATAGGGGTATCAAGGGAAACCCACAACGTTTAGCAAAATCAAAATCCATCAGGTTAATAGCTGCTCCCGAATGAACAAAAGCCTGAGCAGAAAATGTGGACAGGGAGCAAATCAGGGTAACAGTCAACAAAAATTTAGTCTGAACACTACCCAAGACAACTGAGCGTGCAAAACGTCTTCCCCGCTTAGGGCAGACTGAAATAGCATGAGAGGCATCACCACAGTAGAAACATAACCCATTGCGTTTTCGAAACTCATGACGCTGTGCCCCAGAAGCCACTCTATCACACTGCATGGGTTCAGAAGCTGGTTCACAAGGCAACACAATTCCACGCATACCTCTACGCTCACGCAAACGTCTGTCAATTTGAATCGCTAATGACATAGAATCATTGAGACCAGAGGGGACAGGGAATCCCACCATAACATCCTTTACATTCTCTGACAGACCCTTCCGAAAAAGGGCTGCCAAAGCATCGTCATTCCATTTGGTCAGGACTGCTCACCTTCGGAATCTCTGACAGTATAACTCAGCGTCCTCAAGCCCCTGATTTAATGCCAATAAGGCTTTTTCAGCTTGATCAGTGACATTAGGCTCATCGTACAATAACCCCAGAGCCTGAAAAATTGCATCAACATTACTCAAAACAGGATCCCCAGGTGTCAGGGAAAAAGCCCAATCCTGAGGATCGCCGCGCAGGAGAGAGATGACAATTTGAACCTGCTGTGCTGCGTTCCCTGAGGACTTAGATTTTAAGGCAAAAAACAACTTACAGTTATTTTTGAAATTCTGAAATTTAGCTCGATCCCCTAAAAACAAATCTGGCATGGGAGTCCTAGGTTCCACAACAGGCAACCCTGCAAGATAGGTAGCAATACTCCGAACTTCAGTGGCAAGCTGATCCACACGGCCAGACAACTGTGCAAACTCCATTGAGAGAAAAAAAAATCCTCCTCAGCACCCAGAGATACAGAGGGAAAAAAAAAAAATAAATCTCTGACAACTCTGACAATCTTCTTTCTTTAACACTATTTTTCCCTTCTGTGAGTACCATATAAATATCAGTTTTTTGGCCGATGATACTGTTATGATTTGGTAGCTGAGGAGAGCAGGCAAAAAAGGAAATACACCAGAGAGGTTGGAATCTATTGGATTGCAGTACCCTGACTAACCACCACAACTAAAGGCAGCCGTGGAGCGTACCTACGTTGGTCCTAGACACCTCGTCACAGCCTGAGAAGCTAACTACACCTAAAGACAGAAAGAGGAAAACTATCTGCCCCGGAGCAGATCCCCAAAGAACATAGAAAGCCCCCAAACATGTAATGGCGGTTAGACAAGAGGAGATACAGACACAGACAGAAAATAGTATGAGCAAACGTTGTGGCCCAAACTTGCTAGATAGAAAAGAATAGGAAGGACACTTACTGCAATCCCAAAAAACCCTAAAAAGTACCAACTCTACTAATTACAAAAACACCTGAGATCACACGACCTCTACCACCTAAATTAGTTCTCTGGTGTAACAAAACTAAACAGCAGCCACTGAAAAAACTGGAAAAGGCAAATGAACAAACAACAGTGGCTGAACTAAACTGAGAGGAGCACAAGCCCCCGGAGGGGACCCGGCAGACCCCACAGAAGTGCAGGACAAAATGCAAAAAGCAAGCACCAAAAAACTAAAAGAAGAAAATGTCTTATCTGTTAGCAGAAGATGCAGGCACGAAACAGCAAACTTCAAAGTGAACAGGAATCAAAGATGAGACCAGAACAATTGATCACCGGCAACCCTGATGGGAGGGAACCTCCCTTATATAAGACCAGTCAGTAACACCTGATCGACAATCTTCATTGAACAGTTCAGCACTGTCTGCAACCACCAGAGGGAGCTTCTGCTCAGAATTCATTTCTAGCACATTCACAACACTAACGCTATTGTACAGCTCAGGAATAGTTCTGATTGGAGGGAGAAAGCAGTTTTCCACGCCTGTGTGTTGTGAGGCAGTGACCAGTGTCACAGGTAGGGGTCGCTGTGTGTTCCCGCCAGAATGCGCAAGGAGGCGTATGGAGGCCATGGGAGTGCATTGCAGTCACAGGCGTAGCTGTGGTTGCAATGCAAAATAAAAGTGAGTATAGGTCTTGGACATGCTGGTTGTCCAAGGCAGATTTAGCGAAAACCTGCTCTGGGATTTTGTGTTTTGAAACAGACTACAGGATGTTAGTGATGCAGTCCATTTCATTTCCGGCCCGGGTTTTCCATGTGGCCTACTGCCACAGATTCTAGTTAAAAGCCCTGCAATAAAGGGTTTGGGTGTGTCAGGGTCAGTGTCAGTTTGGTGTTTGCAAGAGTGCAGAGCAGAAGGGTCTGCAGAGCTCCACCTGTGTGAGGCAACACAGGCAAGTGGAGTCCAAACAGCCAAGGTAACTGGAAGACCTGGCAACCACAGCGTACACAGCGGTGCAGTCACCCACGGCAACAGGTCTCAGAGGTGAACTGGCGTGTTTATTGGCTGCAATTTTATGGACTGTCTTGTTTCCCATCTGCGATCCAGAGGATATCCTTTTCTTTTCTACTTTGTGAGTATGCTGAACAAGAGACTTTTGTTTTGGAACTTTACTGTGGTCACTGCCTATCACGCTGCATCAACCACACTGCACTACAGTGTGCACAGTTTAACTAATCAGATTCCTCTAGTGTTGATACTGATGCTGAAGCTGAACCATCATACAAAAACTCCTTGTATAAGCTAATCTTGTAGTTTGCTGTTTGTTTCAGATTTATTTGGCATTTAGCCTAGGAAAAGTTGCATGAGCAGGGAGAGTGGCAGAATACAGCGTCTAGGCAAGGCTTACGGTTTTGCAGTCCATTGCTCAATATATAGCTGCTGCACATGATCACATTCTTTTTTTCGGGGGTGAAAAAACTGACTATATTGTTATCCATAGAGTATTACGCGCTTTGTGTTTCATTTCAATAGTATATAACACTACAAAAAAGAGTTCACAAATTTTTGTTGATTCAATTAATCATCCATAAATTTTAACGTGGTTAGTGATACATTACGATAGTATATAAATATCCAAAAATATTCAACATTTTTTTCGGATTGAATTAGTAATCCATACAGTGTAACGTGCTTAGTGGGTGACAAAGATGACAGAATCCCTCAAGACTCAAAAGGGAGCACACTTGAGGAATGTCGGAGCCAGGCCAAGCTTTCGCAGCAGTAGAGGGGACAGGAGCCTGTGTTCTGCAACCGACTTCTATCCTGGAACCACCAAAGCCCAAATTCAGGCTGCAGCCTTCTCCGCTGGGGTTCTTGTGGACTGTGGATGGGAGAGCCTGGATGCAGCCACTTTGTGCAAAGCCTTTATGAGTGTAGGAGTAAACACAACTGCACTTTGTTCGCAATATTTGAATGAGGTACTTCAGTTGATGTTTCAAGGGTGTTTGCCTGTAATTTTTGGTATGCTTTGCACTTATTGCATAGCCTTTATGAGTCTCGGCGTATCACTACATGACAATTTGAACACAATGTGTATGAGGCCCTCCTTTATTTCTAATACAGGGTGTATCTGAGTTCCTCTTCCATCTAATTTTTGGCAATTCTTGCTTCCTTCATAAACTACACTTAAATTTTCAATTTTTTTTATAAAAAATGAATACAAAATAATAAAAAAATCAATTTTGGTTTACATGAATTATTTTTATTTTACATCGTTTTTAAATTTTGCTTTATATACAAGTCATTATACAGGAGAAAATGTTTCTTAACATGTTTTTCCTGTAAAATGCAATTTTTCGTCGGTTTTGAATGTTTTAATTGTCACTCTTTAAAGTGGACTAAAAGTGACCCCATTGTCCTCAGCAGCGATCTGGGGGTCAGAGATGCTTCCAGGGGTCTTCCCAGTCCTGTTCTCCTTCCATTCAGGACTGCCAAAAATTCTTTGGGATTTCCCATTGACTCCCATTATAGTCGTTACTCGAAACGAGCATACGACTATTAGGAATTGCTCGATTCGAGCAATGAGCACCTGAGCATTTTAGTACTCACTCATCCCTAGTAAGGACACAAAATCCATAGAAGTAGCTGCAGCCCCGTGGCTGGAGGAGAGTATCATCCAGATAACAGTTTGGAAAAGTGGATATTATCACGATGTGCGGGTTGCACTCTCAGAGAGGATGAGATCTGGAAAGTATAAGGAAGGTTTTTTATTCACATCAAAGTGTTTCAGAGCCGCACCAGCACTTTTCACAAGGTTAAAAACCAAGTCCAAGTAACAACTTAAACACCTTATCAAACATAGTCATGGAAACAACACGATAAGTTAAAGTGACTCACAGTATAAAGACAAAAAAAAAAAGCCAGCTCACTGATCTTCAGAAACTGCACGGAACTCCATCCTGATGAAACACATTTATGTGAAAATTGAAGACCAATTGTTCCAGCTCTTCCATAAAAAATAGAAAACAGCGACCAAAAGGAGCATCTAGTCCAAACAAATGTATAATATAAAAAATAACAACTTTATTGAAAAACAGCATAGATAACAATAAAAAACGTTCACCAAAGTAAATATGTGAATGTATGAAGATAGAAGTAAATTGGTGATAGAACAATTAAAGAACCTGGCGCACATATATAGCAAGCTGTGCTCAAAAGTCAGTAAGGTTACTACCATAAGAAAGGGCACAATGTATATAAAACAGAACAAGTGTCAACAAATTGTGCCCCATAAAAGTGTATGGTCCAAAATGGTCCAGACAACTGTATGATGACATGCTAAGCAAAAAACATCAAAGGTAGCAGATGACAAATGAAAGCATAAGAGGGAAGTCCCAAAAGGTATCGAATGATTGATGCTAGATACCAAGCTAACTGGAGCATATGACAGCCCCCCGAGGAATCTTTAATGAGCGAAACGTGCGTCGGGGCACGTTCCTGTTTCTGCACATCCACCCACATGGGTAAGCTTAGCTGCACGATATGCTCCAGTTAGCTTGGTATCTAGCATCAATCATTCGATACCTTTTGGGACTTCCCTCTTATGCTTTCATTTGTCATCTGCTACCTTTGATGTTTTTTGCTTAGCATGTCATCATACAGTTGTCTGGACCATTTTGGACCATACACTTTTATGGGGCACAATTTGTTGACACTTGTTCTGTTTTATATACATTGTGCCCTTTCTTATGGTAGTAACCTTACTGACTTTTGAGCACAGCTTGCTATATATGTGCGCCAGGTTCTTTAATTGTTCTATCACCAATTTACTTCTATCTTCATACATTCACATATTTACTTTGGTGAACGTTTTTTATTGTTATCTATGCTGTTTTTCAATAAAGTTGTTATTTTTTATATTATACATTTGTTTGGACTAGATGCTCCTTTTGGTCGCTGTTTTCTAATATGTAGGGAGTTGTCCTGTTTCAACTATGAAACAATGTTGACTCATGTCACCCATGGTTTTGGTTTAAGTAATCTGTCTTCCATAAAAAATGCATCAAAGCTTTGATAAAGATCGCAGCAGTGATTGAAACGCGTAGCTCGTCCTCACTTGCGCCTTGATGTTGTCTAAGAAGCTGATCATGTTTTTATTGTGACAAAATAAAGGATTTTTTTATGGAAGAGCTGGAACAATTGGTCTTCAGTTTTCAAGTTAAAGTGACCCCAACTTTTTTTTATTATAGGAGCCTGAGCCACATCTAACTCTCAGGACACTAGAGGACCCTCAGCTACTCTGGAGGACAAGTCTGCCCACAATCGGTTCTATATTACCTAGGTCTTTTCTTTAACATTTAATTAGGTGAAAAATACATGGAAGGTCTCAAGAAACTGTGAAATATTTTTTTTTTCCATTTTTAACTTTTCCATAAATATTTTTATTTCCCTTTAATTATTTTAATATATAAATGAGGGGTGAAAAGCTGTAATCAGGGTACAAATGGAGGAGACTTTGAGGAATCTGAGGGGTAACATATATTTTGGCTGTCTCACACGAGTTTTGTTTCCTTACTCCGTGTTTCCATGTTGGTTCCTTTGTGGTTTTTTGCACGTTCCAAAAAAAGAACAAGGAAAACCATAGTATGAACAGTTGTATTCAGACTTTTTTTCTTTATAAAAACAGTACGCTGCAAATACCAGCTTCAGGATTGGTTTAGCTGCATAAATCTAACCTCACCACCAACCCAACGTCTGTAAGCCTCAATGACGGACCTACAGTCCAATATGTAACTATGTACAGGGCCGGTCTGCCGGTGCGTCCAGCCAGCTCACTTAAAGTAGAGCTCTTTCTTAGAGAATGGTATCTAGAACTTCAGTATAGATGGAAATAATAAAATCTGTTAAATAGGATTATATTTCAGATATAAACTGGACAGATCTAAAACCTGAGATAGCGGAGAAGTTTCTCTGACTCCAGACTTCTGTCTGGTTGACTTGAAAAGCAAGAAAATACTTGGCAAAATATCAACCAATTTGGGATTTAAAGGGATGATTTTCTTGAGCTCAGTATGTTCAAAGCAATAAATAAGAAAAGAAATTACAATAGATACAAAATGTATCCAGGACTGTAATACAGGGTAGTAGTTGTGAGATTGGGGAGTGGAACTGAGGTGAGGGTAAACTTTTTCTCCACTCATGGTTAACCCCTTCACCCCCAAGGGTGGTTTGCACGTTAATGACCGGGCCAATTTTTACAATTCTGACCACTGTCTCTTTATGAGGTTATAACTCGAGAACACTTCAACGAATATTCGCGATTCTGTGATTGTTTTCTCGTGACATATTGTACTTCACGTTAGAAGTATAATTTCTTCGATATTACTTGCGTTTATTTTTGAAAAAAACACAAATATGGCGAAAATTTTGAAAGTTTTGCAATTTTCAAACTTTGAATTTTTTTTCCCTTAAAACAGAGAAATATGTCACACAAAATAGTTAAGAAATAACATTTCCCACATGTCTACTTTACATCAGCACAATTTTGGAACCAAAATTTTTTTTTGTTAGGAAATTATAAGGGTTAAAAGTTGACCAGTGATTTCTCATTTTTACAACAAAATTTACAAAGCCATTTTTTTAGGGACCACCTCACATTTGAAGTCACTTTGACGGGTCTATATAGCAGAAAATACCAGAAAGTGACACCATTCTAAAAACTGCACCCCTCAAGGTACTCAAAACCACATTCAAGAAGTTTAATAACCCTTCAGGTGCTTCACAGGAGTTGAAGCGACGTGGAAGGAAAAAATTAATATTTAACTTTTTAGCCACAAAAATGATCTTTTACAAACTTTTTTTTATTTTCACAAGGGTAAAAGGAGAAAATGGGCAGATAAAGTTGTTGTGCAATTTCTCCTGAGTACGCCAATACCCTATATGTGGGGGAAAACCACTGTTTGGGCACACGGCAGAGCTCGTAAGGGAAGGAGCGCCGTTTGACTTTTTCAAACTAAAATTGGCTGGAGTTGAGATTGGACGCCATGTTGTATTTGGAGAGCCCCTGATGCGCCTAAACAGTGGAAACCCCCCACAAGTGACACCATTTTGGAAACTAGACCCCCTAAGGAACTTACCTAGATCTGTTGTGAGCACTTTGAACCCCAAAGTGTTTCACAAAAGTTTATAATGCCTGGGTGTGAAAAAAAAAAAAAACAATTTTCCACAAAAATGATTTTTTAGTCCCAAATTTTTGATTTTTCCCAAGGAAATTGAACCCCAAAAGTTGTTGTCCAATTTGTCCTGAGTACGCTGATACCCCATATGTGGTGGGGGAAAACTGTTTGGGCGCACGGCAGGGCTTGGAAAGGAAGCAGTAACGTTTTGGAATGCAAACATTGATGGGGGTCATGTTCCGTTTGTAGTGCCCCAGATGAGCCTAAACAGTGGAAAACCCCCCACAAGTGACCCCATTTTGGAAGCTAGACCCCCTAAGGAACTTATCTAGATCTTTGGTGAGCACTTTGAACCCCAAGTGCTTCACACAAGTTTATAATGCCCGGGCATGAAAATAAAAAATCCTATTTTTTTCCCACAAAAATTATCTCTTAGTCACTATTTTTTTATTTTCTCATAGGTAACAGGAGAAATTGGACCTCAAAAGTTGTTGTCCAATTTGTCCTGAGTACGCTGATACCCCATATGTGGGGGGGAACCACTGTTTGGGCGCATGGCAGAGCTTGGAATGGAAGGAGCACCATTTGACTTTTTTCAACCAAAATTGGCTGGAATTGAGATTGGACGCCATGTTGCATTTGGAGAGTCCCTGATGTGCCTAAACAGTGGAAACCCCCCAAAAGTGACCCCATTTGGGAAACTAGACCCCCTAAGGAACTTATCTAGATCTTTGGTGAGCAATTTGAACCCCCAAGTGCTTCACACAAGTTTATAACGTGGAGCCGTAAAATTAAAAAATCATATTTTTTCCACAAAATTGATCTTTTTACCCCAATTTTTATTTTCCCAAGGGTAACAAGACTCCAAAAGTTATTGTGAAATTTGTCCTGAGTACGCTGATACCCCATATGTGGGGGTAGACCACTGTTTGGGTGCATGGCAGAGTTTGGAAGGGAAGGAGCGCCGTTTGACTTTTTCAACGCAGAATTGGCTGGATGCCATGTCGTGTTTGGAGAGCTCCTGATCTGCCTAAACAGTGGAAACCCCCCACAAATGACACCATTTTGGAAACTAGACCCCTCAAGGAACTTATCTAGATGTGTGGTGAGCACTTTGAACCCCAAAGTGCTTCACAGAAGTTTATAACGTACAGCCGTAAAATAAAAAAATCTCTTTTTTTTTACAAAAATGATTTTTTCGCCCCCAATATTTTATTTTCACAAGGGTAACAGGAGAAATTGGACCCCAAAAGTTGTTGTCCAATTTGTCCTGAGTACGCTGATACCCAATATGTGGGAGTAAACTACTGTATGGGCGCACGTCGGGGCTCGGAAGGGAAGCAGTGACGTTTTGGATTGCAGACTTTGATGGAATGGTCTGGGGGCGTCATGTCGCATTTGGAGAGCCCCTGATGTGCCTAAACAGTGGAAACCCCCCACAAGTGACCCCATTTTGGAAAATAGACCCCACAAGGAACTTATCTAGATGTAAGGTTCTGTGTACATGTTCCTGAAACTCAGTTTGTTCGTCAGCCATTTTACTTTCTGTCTTGCTGCAGCTATCTTGCCCTCAGTCAAAATGGAGTTTCCAGCTTGCATGTTCCCGCCCTGATTCTCTCCTTTTGCTTCTTAAGCAGCCACAGCTGAGCAATCAGTGCTTCAGAATCTAGCCTGCAGTGAACCTGTGACCTGACTCCTAAAGCCTTGGACCTTGTACTCCAGCTATTCCTACTGAGGAACTCTGAAGCACTTGTGGACTCTGAACCCTGCTCTTTGAAAGACCCACGTTTGCATGGACTTACGGTAACAGAGAAGAAGATCCTGAATCTGTATTGGAGAGTGATTGCTGTGCTTGGATTACTCTGGCCTGCTGTGTCTCCTGCTTCTTTGTCTGCAAACTGTGTGACTATTTTTGCCAACTTGTATGAAGTAATACAAGACTTTCTATATCAAACCTGTGTCTCATGTATTTTCATCGCACCCAAGCACAAGACGCTATATGAACTGTACTACATACATTACAAGATTCTGAAGACAAAAACGTTAGTGTCTGCTGGGTCTGGAAAGGCTGTGTCTGCTGTAACTGTGGATATCAGATGTCCGGTTGTACTTTCTGTGATGACAGTGGTTGTGACTTCTCACAACCATTCCAGGTGAGCAATTCCCTTAAGTGTTTTTTTTTCTGCAGTGTTACCACAGGTAAACACTATTGTTTTTTTTTTTTTTTCTCTTTTCTCTTTTTTGTCTGCTGTAACTGTGGATATCAGATGTCCGGGTGAACTTTCTGTGATGATAGTGGTTGTGACTTCTCACAACCATTCCAGGTGAGCAGTTCCCTTAATTTTTTTTCTCTCTGTAGTGTTACCACAGGTAAACACTATTGTTTTTTTTTTTTTCTCCTCTCCTCTTCTTCCAGTACTCCTGTCTTAAAAGATCTGGAAAATGGAGGCCCGCATAAAGGAACTTTGCGGAGTGACTGATAATATCCTTGCAGATTTGCAGAATATAAAGACCCGTTTTTCAAGCCTACAGGACCTCACTAATCACAATTTGCAAGTGTTTGGACAGACTGCCCAGGATTTGCGAGCCAGGATTGAGGTTCTAGAAGAGCGATTCCAGGCTCCTGCCGTAGCCCCGAGTTCTGGGATTCCCAAGTTGCCCCCTTTTCGTTTTGGCGGTGAACGTGAGAAATTCAGGGGATTTATTAATCAATGCAATCTTTTTTTTTCTGCACATGCTTCACAATTTCCCACTGAACGATCTAAGGTGCTTACTATAATTATGTTGCTTACCAACAAGGCTTTGATGTGGGCAAACCCTCTGATTGAGACTGAGGATGATTGTTTGAATCACCTTGATGCTTTTATTTCAGCCATGGGGCAGGTGTTTGATGACCCCAATCGAGGTGCAACAGCTGAAGCAGCCATGTTAGCTTTGCGCCAAGGTAAGCACTCGGTAGCTGAATATGCCTTGGATTTCAGGAGATGGGCCCTTGATACCACTTGGGACAGTTCCGCCAAAAAATCTATTTTTCGAAAGGGGTTATCTCCACTGATTAAGGATGAACTTGCTCGTGCCGACCCTCCCACTGCGTTAGGTGACTTTATTAACTACTGCATCCGTATTGATACTCGTCTGACTGAACGCAGGCAAGAGAGATGGTTCGAAAGCAATCGCACTAACCTTTTCCTACCTTCCTCTCCAGCTAAGGAACCTTTGAGTAGGATTACACGGGAACCTGAACCTGAACCCATGCAGGTAGACTCTTTACAACGACGGGTTAGTGATGCACGCAAGGAACATCGTTTTAAGGAAAATCTATGTTTCTATTGTGGTAAGTCAGGGCACTTCATTATAAACTGCCCCAGCCGTTCTCGTAAGACTACTGCAGCACTCATTCATTGTGAGTGTTGCAAGAGGGGATCTGTCAGGTCCGAGCCTCAGGCTCCAGAGAGATCTGCAGCAACAGATCTTGATTTCTCGGACTTAAACTCCGTTACCTCTGAGGACGTTGACTGTGTAAACGCTGCCATTTTTCAAGTTTCCTCAGCGGTGTCCCAGCTGAGTTGTAAGAAAAACAATTCTCATTGCTTTCTTTCCATCAAACTCTGGGTTGACTCAGCTTGGGTGTCTAGCTCTGCTATGATCGACTCAGGGGCAAGTGGAAATTTTATGGATGTCTCCTTTGATCTGAAACAGGGGATACGTTCAGTGAAGAAGGCTACTCCAGTACAGATGGAAACTGTGGATGGCTCCCTGCTGACCTCTGGACCAGTGGATCAGGAAACAGAGCCTTTGAGGGTTCTTATGGGTAAAGATCATCAAGAGAAACTGTCCTTTATGCTTATCTCTTCTCCCCACTTTCCCATTATTCTAGGGCTACCATGGCTGCAGGCTCAGAATCCTACCATTAACTGGGAGACCAAGGAATTACACTTTCCAGAGAAACAGATGAGTCCAAAAGTTTCAGCTTGCTCTGTTCCTAAAGGAACCATGTCAGTCCCTGAACTACCAGCTGTATACCAGGACTATGTGGATTTATGTGACAAGAAGAACGCTGACCAGCTTCCTCCTCACCGTCCATATGATTGTCCAATTGAATTATTGCCTGGAGCAGAGATACCTTTTGGTAAGATCTACCCCCTGGCGGGGCCCGAGCTTTAGGCTTTAAAGGATTACATAGACGAAAATCTAGCCAAGGGCTTCATACGCCCCTCTTCATCTCCTGCAAGTGCACCCATCTTCTTTGTAAAGAAGAAAGATGGATCTCTGAGACCATGCGTAGACTATAGGGAACTCAATAAGGTTACTATTAGAAACCGTTATCCATTGCCTTTAATCCCTGAGTTATTGGAGAGAGTGCGACATGCCAAAATTTTCTCTAAAATAGATCTTCGTGGGGCCTATAACTTAGTCCGTATTAGACCTGGGGATGAATGGAAGACTGCATTCAGGTCACGCTATGGACACTTTGAATATCTAGTTATGCCTTTTGGTCTGAGTACCGCCCCAGCCACTTTCCAACACTTGGTGAATGACATCTTCAGGGATCTCCTAGATACATTCGTGGTAATTTATTTGGATGATATTCTAATTTTTTCTAATCTACAGAGGAACATCATGGACATGTGAGAATGGTCTTGGAACGTCTAAGACAAAATCATCTTTACATCAAACTTGAAAAGTGTGAATTCCATAGGACCGAAATTCAATTTCTGGGGTATGTACTGTCTACACAAGGAATTAGTATGGATGGAAGCAAAACCCAAGCCATCAAGGATTGGCCAAGTCCTAGAAATGTGAAGGAGGTACAGCGCTTCATCGGGTTTGCCAACTTCTATAGACGTTTCATTAGAAATTTCTCTGAGGTAGTGTCACCTATCACCCAACTTACCCGGAAAGAGTCTAGGTTCTCCTGGATCCCCAAGCCCAGGAAGCATTTTCCCGTCTAAAAGATAAATTTACCACTGCACCTATCCTAGTACATCCCAACCCCGAGCTTGCCTTCATAATAGAGGTGGATGCTTCAGACTGTGCCGTTGGAGCTATACTCTCTCAGAGAACAGGTGAGAAGAATGTCTTGCATCCCTGTGCCTTCTTTTCCCAGCAGTTGTCTTCAGCTGAGAGGAACTACGATGTGGGCAATAGAGAGTTGTTGGCCATTATTGCCGCCTTCAAAGAATGGAGACACCTTCTTCAGGGAGCTGCACAGCAAATAGTCGTCCTGACAGATCATCGTAACCTTGAGTTTATCAGGTCGGCTAAGTGCCTGACTCCTCGCCAGGCTCGCTGCAATCTTTTCTTAAACCAATTTAATTTTATCATTTCTTATAGACCAGGATCGCGCAATGGAAAGGCTGATGCACTCTCTAGGATTTATTCAGCAGAGACACGTCCAATTACTCCTCCTAAGACTATTCTTCCTGACTCTAGATTCCTAGGAGTAATTCATAATCAAGACCTACTTAAGGACATCAAGGAAGCATACCATGCGGATTCCTTTTTGGCACAAACCCAAGGGACGTAAGTCTTGTCTTTAAGAATGGTGTGTGGATTCAGGGACAACGCCTGTATATTCCTGAAACAGTCAGATTGAGAGTATTGCAACTCATTCACGATTCCAAGATAGCTGGGCATAGAGGAATTCTAAAGACACAGGAATTTCTCTCTCGTTTCTTTTGGTGGCCCACTTGCAGGAAGGATGTTTTAAACTATGTCACTTCATGTGAAGTCTGTGCAAGATGCAAAACACCTCGCTCCTCACCAACTGGTCTGTTACAGCCTCTTCTCACCCCGTCCCGCCCGTGGGGATCCATTTCTATGGACTTCATTGTGGAGTTACCAACCTCTCAAGGGAAGAACACCATTCTAGTGGTGGTTGACCGTCTAACAAAGGCAGCTCATTTTATCCCTTGTGTCGGCTTACCCACTGCAAAACAGACATCAGATTTGATGATTAAAGATGTGTTTCGCTTACATGGAGTACCGGATGAGGTTATTTCGGATCGAGGGGTGCAATTCACTTCTAGGTTTTGGCAAAATTTCTGTGCAGCATTGGACATTAAAGTAAACCTTTCTTCTGCTTTTCATCCCCAGACTAATGGACAGACCGAACGAACCAATCAAACCCTGGAGCAGTATCTCCGCTGCTTTATCTGCCACCTACAGGATGATTGGGTGGATCTACTTCCATTAGCTGAGTTCTCGTATAACAACTCTCAGAGTGCCTCCACTAAGCAGTCTCCTTTTTACTCTAATCTAGGTTATCATCCTAACATTCTACCACGATTTCCCATAGAAACGCCTTTACCAGCAGTGGTAAGAAAGAATCACGTCTTTACAGAAGAATATGGATCTTCTAAAGGAGAATCTGGAATCGGCTCAGGAAAGGTACAAGAAAGCAGCAGATAAATTTCGTAAACCTGCACCAGCTTTCAAGGTAGGAGACTTGGTCTGGCTGTCAACCAGAAATCTTAAGTTAAGGATTCCATCGTCTAAGTTGGGACATAAGTACATTGGACCCTATAAAATCAGTAAAATTATAAGTGCCGTTGCTTGTCGTCTTCAACTGCCCAGAACTATGAGAATTCACCCTGCCTTTCATGTATCCCTACTAAAGGCTGCGACACCCAATACGTTTCCTGGACGTTCTTCTCCTTGCCCTGACCCAGTGCTAGTCGATGGTCAGGAAGAATTTGTGGTGGAAAGGATTTTAGATTCCAGGTTGTATAGAAATCAGTTACAATATCTGATTAAATGGCAGGGCTACCCAGTGGAGGACAACTCATGGGAACCAGTCAATAACGTTAATGCTCCTCGCTTGCTCCGTCAGTTTCATCAGAGGTACCCACACAAGCCTGGCCTGAGGTCATCCGGAGGTTGTCCCTAAGGGGGGAGTAATGTAAGGTTCTGTGTACATGTTCCTGAAACTCAGTTTGTTCGTCAGCCATTTTACTTTCTGTCTTGCTGCAGCTATCTTGCCCTCAGTCAAAATGGAGTTTCCAGCTTGCATGTTCCCGCCCTGATTCTCTCCTTTTGCTTCTTAAGCAGCCACAGCTGAGCAATCAGTGCTTCAGAATCTAGCCTGCAGTGAACCTGTGACCTGACTCCTAAAGCCTTGGACCTTGTACTCCAGCTATTCCTACTGAGGAACTCTGAAGCACTTGTGGACTCTGAACCCTGCTCTTTGAAAGACCCACGTTTGCATGGACTTACGGTAACAGAGAAGAAGATCCTGAACCTGTTGTGGAGAGTGATTGCTGAGCTTAGATTACTCTGGCCTGCTGTGTCTCCTGCTTCTTTGTCTGCAAACTGTGTGACTATTTTTTGCCAACTTGTATGAAGTAATACAAGACTTTCTATATCAAACCTGTGTCTCATGTATTTTCATCGCACCCAAGCACAAGACGCTATATGAACTGTACTACATACATTACACTAGATGTGTGGTGAGCACTTTGAACCCCGAAGTGCTTCCCAGAAGTTTATAACGTACAGCCGTAAAAAATAAAAAATCCTTTTTTTTTTTACAAAAATGATTTTTTTCGCCCCAATATTTTATTTTCACAAGGGTAACAGGAGAAATTGGACCCCAAAAGTTGTTGTCCAATTTGTCCTGAGTACGCTGATACCCAACATGTGTGAGAAAACGACTGTATGGGTGCACGTCTGGGCTCTGAAGGGAAGTAGTGACGTTTTGGATTGCAGACTTTGATGGAATGGTCTGGGGGCGTCATGTCGCATTTGGAGAGCCCCTGATGCGCCTAAACAGTGGAAATCCCCCACAAGTGACCCCATTTTGGAAAATAGACCCCACAAGGAACTTATCTAGAAGTGTGGTGAGCGCTATGAAGCCCCAAGTGCTTCACAGAAAATTTATAACATACAGCCGTAAAAACAAAAAAATCATTTTTTTTTTTACAAAAATGATTTTGTCGCCCCCAGTTTTTTATTTTCCCAAGGGTAACAGAAGAAATAGGACAAATTGCACAATAACTCTTGTGGTCCAGAGTATGCTGATACCCCATATGCAGGGGTAAACTACTGTTTGGGCGCATGGCAGAGCTCAGAAGTGAAGGAGCACCGTTTGACTTTTTCAACGCAGAATTGGCTGGAATTGAGATCAGACGCCATGTCACATTTGGAGAGCCCCTGATGTGCCTAAACAGCAGAAACCCCCCAATTCTAACTCCAACCCTAACCCCAACACACCCCTAACCCTAGTCCCAACCCTAACCACAAACCTAACCCTAACACACCCCTAACCCTAATCCCAACCATAACCCTAATACTAACTTTAGCGCCAACCCTAACCCTAACTTTAGCCGCAACCCTAACCCTAATGGGAAAATGGAAATAAATACATTTTTTTAATTTTATTATTTTTCCGTAACTAAGGGGGTGATAAAGGGGGGTTTGATTTACTATTTATAGCGGGTTTTTGTGATTGGCAGCTGTCACGCTAAAAGACGCTTTTTATTGCAAAAAGTAGTTTTTTGCATCACCACATTTTGAGAGCTATAATTTTTGCATATTTTGGCCCACAGAGTCATGTGAGGTCTTATTTTTTGCGGGACGAGGTGACGTTTTTGTTGGTACCATTTTTGAGCACGTGACATTTTTTGATCGCTTTTTATTTCGATTTTTGGGAGGTTAGAATGAACAAAAATCAGCAATTCATGAATTTCTTTTGGGGAGGCGTTTATACCGTTCCACGTGTGGTAAAATTGATAAAGCAGTTTTATTCTTCGGGTCAGTACGATTACGGCGATACCTCATTTATATCATTTTTTTATGTTTTGGCGCTTTTATAGAATAAAACAATTTTATATAAAAAATCATTATTTTTGCATCGCTTTATTCTGCGAGCTATAACTTTTTTATTTTTTCGCTGATGATGGTTTATTATGGCTCGTTTTTTGCGGGACAAAATGACGTTTTCAGCGGTACCATGTTTATTTATATCGGTCTTTTTGATCGCGTGTTATTCCACTTTTGTTCGGCGGTATGATGATAAAGCATTGATTTTTGCTTAGTTTTTTTTTTTTTTAAGGGTTCACTAAAGGGGTTAACTAGTGGGACAGTTTTATAGGGGGGTCGTTACGGACGCGGCGATACCAAATATGTGTACTTTTATTGTTTTGTTTTTTTTATTTACAGGAAGAAATGAATTTATTGGGGAATATTTTTTTTTTTTTTTGATTTCTTTTACCACTTTTTATTTTATTTTTTTTACTTTTTTACTTTGTCCCAGGGTGGGACATCACAGTATTTTATCAGATCGCTGGTGTGACAGTGTGCACAGCACTCTGTCACACCAGTGATCGCTCTGGCATCGCTGCAGGCTTCCTCAGCGCCTGCTCTCAGCAGGCACTGAGGAAGCCGCCTCCCTGCAGGACCCCGGCGCCATACTGGATCCGGGGACCTGGAGGGAGGACGGACCCTTGGAACAGCGCGACACATCGCGCTGCTCTGAGGGTCACAGGGGAGCGCGCAGGGAGCCCCCACCCTGCGCGATCCTCTCCTGTGCTCCGGGTACACCGCGATTATGTTTGATCGCGGTGTGCCAGGGGTTAATGTGCCGGGAGCGGTCCGTGACCGCTCCTGACACATAGTGCTGGGTGTCAGCTGTGATATACAGCTGATCGCCCATGACGTACTATTCCGTCCATGGGAATTAGGTCCAGGGTCACATGGACGGAATAGTACGTCTGATGGCAGAGAGGGGTTAATATTTGGGTGAAGCCATTTGTTGTCAAACTACTGTGTTTTCTCTTTTTAAATCATAATGACAACCAGGGCCGGACTGGGACCAAAAAGCAGCCCTGGCACAGATAAAAATTCACCAGCCCACATGCGAGTGTCGTAGAAGCAAATCGTAGAACACTGACAGGTTGAGCCGACTTTTGCGTTACTTGTTACACCAATCAAATGTGTTAAACAACCACTTTAAATATGTAAGCTGCAGTGGCCATAGGGGGAAGAGACATCAGTTTAATACAGACAGCCTGCAGACTATTATCACACTGCAGAATATGCTAAAAAATAAAGCACTGATCCGACAAAAAGCATTTTTAGTGTTACCAAATTAGATTTTTCACTAGAAGACAACCCCCTCTGAATGCTCCTAGCGTACACAATAAAATAAAAAATGCCTTGTTACCACATGGACCAGTGACACTCCTCCATTTTGAGCACTGTGTCCCCCAGCAATCTCATGACATTGTTTATATGACATAAGCGCTGCAGACTATCAGAGGACGTTGATGGTCTGCAGCCTTCTATTATGGTTTGTTGATAACGGGCTGCTCTTGAGCCATTAACAATGTCATGACATCTGCGCTGGTCCTGGAATAGGTACGCTTGTATTTTATTCAACACACTGTGGGCACAACCACTTTATAGTGAACCTGTCACATCCCAAATGCTATTAAGCCTACAAATATGGGGTTAATTTGACCTTTATTCATCCCAGAGGCCTCCAGCTTTCAGTCACAGAGAAGCTGCCAGCGTGGCTTCAGTCACCACTCAGTACATAGCCCCCGACACTGACTGATAACCGGCTGAGCAGTGCATCAGTACAGAGCCGGCTGTCAGTCAGTGCCGCTCACTATGTACTGACTAAAGGCACACCTCTACGACGAACTCAGTGTAATAAAGTTAAGTTCCTTCTGGCGGCAGGGCGTCTTTAGAATGCTATACCTGCAGGTTAAACCTATATCTAAAGGTTAACAGCGTTTTTTGACATGACAAATTCCCTTTAAAAGTGTTGTCCACTACTGAAACAACTCCTTCTGAACCTCTGTTTCCCCAGTATAGTAATATCACCTGCAGTCATCTGCGGTGCTGGTACCGTTCCAGCGGTGTCGGCACTGGATCTCCCAGGTATCACGAGACATTATGTCATGTAATCCATGCGGACAATCAGCGCTGGCTTTGCTCTCCTCCCTGTGGAAAAATAAGACATCCATAGCAAGAGATTATATGACATAACAATGTCACACGATCCCAGGGAGAGCCAGTGTCGACACCACTGGAAGGCGCCAGCACCGAAAGTGACTATAGGTGATATTTTTGTACTCAATAAAACATATGGATGAGAAGGGGTTGTCTGCATAGTGGTCAACCCCTTTAAGGTAAGACAACAGTTAATATGGCCCTGATTCATCAAGACCATTGCTGTTCATTCAGGGTTTCATGAGGAGATGTGCTGGAGTGAGAGACGCTGGATTCATTACGCCTCTTATGCATGCTGGACAAGTATACACATACCCCACTACAGATACCTCACACACAAGTAACACACAAACACTACAGATACCTCACACACAAGTACCACAAACACTACAGTACCTGACACACAAGTAATACACACTCACACTACAGATACCTCACACACAAGTACCACAAACACTACAGATACCTCACACACAAGTAACACACAAACACTACAGATACCTCACACACAAGTAACACACAAACACTACAGATACCTCACACACAAGTAACACACAAACACTACAGATACCTCACACACAAGTAACACACAAACACTACAGATACCTCACCACAAGTAACACACAAACACTACAGATACCTCACACACAAGTAACACACAAACACTACAGATACCTCACACACAAGTAACACACAAACACTACAGATACCTCACACACAAGTAACACACAAACACTACAGATACCTCACACACAAGTAACACACAAACACTACAGATACCTCACACACAAGTAACACACAAACACTACAGATACCTCACACACAAGTAACACACAAACACTACAGATACCTCACAACAAGTACAACATACAAACACACAGATACCTCACACACAAGTAACCACAAACACTAACGATACCTACACACAAGTAACACACAAACACTACAGATACCTCACACACAAGTAACACACACAAACACTACAATACCTCACACACAAGTACACAACAAACACTACAGATACTCACACACAAGTAACACACAAACACTACAGATACCTCACACACAAGTAACACACAAACACTACAGATACCTCACACACAAGTAACAACAAAACACTACAGATACCTCACACACAAGTAACACACAAACACTACAGATACTCACACACAAGTAACACACAAACACTACAGATACCTCACACACAAGTAAACACACAAACACTACAGATACCTCACACACAAGTAACAACACATACACTACAGATACCTCACACACAAGTAACACACATAACACTACAGATACCTCACACACAAGTAACACACAACACACTACAGATACCTCACAACACAAGTAACACACAAACACTACAGATACCTCACACACAAGTAACACACAAACACTACAGATACTCACACACACAAGTAAACACACAAACACTACAGATACCTCACACACAAGTAACACACAAACACTACAGATACCTCACACACAAGTAACAACATACACTACAGATACCTCACACAAGTAACACAAAATACACACTACAAGTAACTCACCACAAGTAACACAACACTACAGATACCTCACACACAAGTAACACACAAACACTACAGATACCTCACACACAAGTAACACACAAACACATACAGATAACCTCACACACAAGTAACACACAAACACTACAGATACCTCACACACAAGTAACACACAAACATACAGATACCTCACACAAGTAACACACAAACACTACAGATACCCACACAAGTACACACATACACAACTACAGATACTCACAGCACAACAAGTACCACAAAAACACTACAATACCTCACACACAAGTAACACACAAACACTACAGATACCTCACACACAAGTAACACACAAACACTACAGATACCTCACACACAAGTAACACACAAAACACTACAGATACCTACACACAAGTAACACACAAAACACTAGATACCTCACAACAAGTAACACACAAACACTACAGATACCTCACACACAAGTAACACACAAACATAGATCACACAAGTACCAAACACTCAGATACTACACAAGTAACACACAAACACTACAGATACCTCACACACAAGTAACACAAACACTAGATACCTCACACACAAGTAACACACAAACACTACAGATACTCACACAAAACACAAACACTACAGATACCTCACACACAAGAACACAAACACTACAATACTCACACACAAGTAACACACAAACACTACAGATACCTCACACACAAGTAACACACAAACTACAGATACTCACACAAGTAACACACAAACACTAGATACCTCACACAAGTAACACACAAACACTAGATACCACACACAAGTAACAACAAACACTAGATACTCACACAAGTAACACACAAACACTACAGATACCTCACACACAAGTAACACACAAACACTACAGATACCTCACACACAAGTAACACAAACTACAGATACTCACACACAAGTAACACACAAACACTACAGATACCTACACACAAGTAAACACACAAACACTACAGATACCTCACACACAAGTAACACACAAACATCAGATACTCACACACAGTAACACACAAACACTAGATACTCACACACAAGTAACACACAAACACTACAGATACCTCACACAAGTAAACACAAAACACAGATACTACACACAATCACACAAACACTACGATACCTCACACAAGTAACACACAAAACACTACAGATACTCACACACAAGTAACACAAACATAGATACCTCACACAAGTAACACACAAACACTACGATACCTACACACAAGTAACACACAAACATACAGATACCTCACACAAGTAACACACAAACACTACAGATACCTACACACAAGTAACACACAAACACTACAGAACCTCACAACAAGTAACACACAAACACTACAGATACCTGACACACAAGTAAACACACAAACACTACAGATACCTCACACACAAGTAACACAACAAACATACAGATACCTACACACAAGTAACACACAAACACTACAGATACCTCACACACAAGTAAACACACAAACACTACAGATACCTCACACACAAGTAACACACACAAACACTACAGATACCTCACACAAGTAACACACAAACACTACGATACCTCACACACAAGTAACACACACAAACACTACAGATACCTCACACACAAGTAACACACAAACACTACAGATACCTCACACACAAGTAACACACAAACACTACAGATACCTACACAAGTAACACACAAAACTACAGATACCTCACACACAAGTAACACACAAACACTAGATACCTCACACACAAGTAACACACAAACACTACAGATACCTCATGCACAAGTAGCACACAAACACTAGATACCTCACACACAAGTAACACAAACACTAGATACCTACACACAAGTACACACACAGTAGATACCTCACACAAGTAACACACATAATAGATACCTCACACACAGTACACACAAACACTACAGATACCTCACACACGTAACACACATACACACTACAGATAGCTCACACACAAGTAACACACAAACACTACAGATACCTCACACACATACACACTACAGATACCTCACACACAAGTAACACACATAAACACTACAGATACCTCACACACGTAACACACATACACACTACAGATACCTCACACACGTAACACACATACACAATACAGATACCTCACACACATAACACACATACACACTACAGATACCTGACACACAAGTAACACACATACACACTACAGATACCTCACACATGTAACACACATACACACTACAGATACCTGACACACAAGTAACACACATAAACACTACAAATACTTCACACACACAACACAAACACTACAGATACCTCACACACAAGTAACACACAAACACTACAGATATCTCACACACGTAACACACTACAGATACCTGACACACAAGTAACACACATAAACACTACAAATACTTCACACACACACAACAGAAACACTACAGATACCTCACACACAAGTAACACACAAACACTAAGATACCTCACACACAAGTAACACACAAACACTACAGATACCTCACACACATACACACTACAGATACCTCACACACATGTAACACACAAATACTACAGATACCTCACACACGTAACTGTAATGTATGTAGTCAGTTCATATAGCGTCTTGTGCTTGGGTGCGATGAAAATACATGAGACACAGGTTTGATATAGAAGGTCTTGTATTACTTCATACAAGTGGCAAAAATAGTCACACAGTTTGCAGATACAGAAGCAGGAAACACAGCAGGCCAGAGTAACTTAAGCTCAGCAATCACTCTCCACAACTGGTTCAGGATCTTCTTCTCTGTTACCGTAAGTCCATGCAAACGTGGATCTTTCAAAGAGCAGGGTTCCAGAGTCCACAAGTGTTCCAAAGTTCCTCAGTAGGGAATAGCTGGAGTACAAAGTCCAAGGCTTCCAGGAGTCAGGTCACAGGCTCACTGCAGGCTTGATTCTGAAGCACTGATTGCTCAGCTGTGGCTGCTTAAGAAGCAAGAGGGAGAGAATCAGGGCGGGAACATGAAAGCTGGAAACTCCATATTGACTGAGGGCAAGATAGCTGCAGCAAGACAGAAAGCAAAATGGCTGACGGAAAAACTGAGTTTCAAGAACATGTACAAAGAACCTTACATTACTCCCCCCTTAGGGACAACCTCCGGATGGCCTCAGACCAGGCTTGTCTGGGTACCTCTGATGAAACTGGCGGAGCAAACGAGGAGCATTAACGTTATTGACTGGTTCCCATGAGTTGTCCTCCACTGGGTAGCCCTGCCATTTAATCAAATATTGTAACTGATTTCTGTATAACCTGGAATCTAGAATCCTTTCCACCACAAATTCTTCCTGACCATCGACTAGCACTGGGTCAGGGCAAGGAGAAGAACGTCCAGGAAACGTATTGGGTGTTGCAGCCTTTAGTAGGGATACATGAAAGACAGGGTGAATTTTCATAGTTCTGGGCAGTTGAAGACGACAAGCAACGGAACTTATAATTTTACTGATTTTATAGGGTCCAATGTACTTATGTCCCAACTTAGACGATGGAATCCTTAACTTAAGATTTCTGGTTGACAGCCAGACCAGGTCTCCTACCTTGAAAGCTGGTGCAGGTTTATGAAATTTATCTGCTGCTTTCTTGTACCTTTCCTGAGCCAATTCCAGATTCTCCTTTAGAAGATCCATATTCTTCTGTAAAGACGTGATTCTTTCAGCCACTGCTGGCAAAGGCGTTTCTATGGGAAATCGTGGAAGAATGTTAGGATGATAACCTAAATTGGAGAAAAAAGGAGACTGCTTAGTGGAGGCGCTCTGAGAGTTGTTATAAGAGAACTCAGCCAATGGAAGTAGATCCACCCAATCATCCTGTAGGTGGCAGATAAAGCAGCGGAGATACTGCTCCAGGGTTTGATTGGTTCGTTCTGTCTGTCCATTAGTCTGGGGATGAAAAGCAGAAGAAAGGTTTACTTTAATGTCCAATGCGGCACAGAAATTCTGCCAAAACCTTGAAGTGAATTGCACCCCTCGATCCGAAATAACCTCATCCGGTACTCCATGTAAACGAAACATATTCTTAATCATCAAATCTGATGTCTGTTTTGCAGTGGGTAAGCCGACACAAGGGATAAAATGAGCTGCCTTTGTTAAACGATCAACCACCACTAGAATGGTGTTCTTCCCTTGAGAGGTTGGTAACTCCACAATGAAATCCATAGAAATGGATCCCACGGGCGGGACGGGGTGGGAAGAGGTTGTAACAGACCAGTTGGTGAGGAGCGAGGTGTTTTGCATCTTGCACAGACTTCACATGAAGTGACATAGTTCAAAACATCTTTCCTGCAAGTGGGCCACCAAAAGAAACGAGAAAGAAATTCCTGTGTCTTTAGAATTCCTCTATGCCCAGCTATCTTGGAATCGTGGATGAGTTGCAGTACTCTCAATCTGACTGTTTCAGGAATATACAGACGTTGTCCCTGAATCCATACACCATTCTTAAAAACAAGACTTACGTCCCTTGGAGGTTGTGCCAACAAAGAATCCGCATGGTATGCTTCCTTGATGTCCTTAAGTAGGTCTTGATTATGAATCACTCCCAGGAATCTAGAGTCAGGAAGAATAGTCTTAGGAGGAGCAAGTGGACGGATCTCTGCTGAATGAATCCTAGAGAGTGCATCAGCCTTTCCATTGCGCGATCCTGGTCTATAAGAAATGACAAAATTAAATTGGTTTAAGAAAAGATTCCAGCGAGCCTGGCGAGGAGTCAGGCATTTAGCCGACCTGATAAATTCAAGGTTACGATGGTCTGTCAGGACGACTATTTGCTGTGCAGCATCCCTGAAGAAGGTGTCTCCATTCTTTGAAGGCGGCAATAATGGCCAACAATTCTCTATTGCCCACATCGTAGTTCCTCTCAGCCGAAGACAACTGCTGGGAAAAGAAGGCACAGGGATGCAAGACATTCTTCTCACCTGTTCTCTGAGAGAGTATAGCTCCAACGGCACAGTCTGAAGCATCCACCTCTATTATGAAGACAAGTTCGGGGTTGGGATGTACTAAGATAGGTGCGGTGGTAAATTTATCTTTTAGACGGGAAAATGCTTCCTGGGCTTGGGGAGTCCAGGAGAACCTAGACTCTTTCCGGGTAAGTTGGGTGATAGGTGACACTACCTCAGAGAAATTCCTAATGAAACGTCTATAGAAGTTGGCAAACCCGATGAAGCGCTGCACCTCCTTCACATTTCTAGGAATTGGCCAATCCTTGATGGCTTGGGTCTTGCTTCCATCCATACTAATTCCTTGTGTAGACAGTACATACCCCAGAAATTGAATTTCGGTCCTATGGAATTCACACTTTTCAAGTTTGATGTAAAGATGGTTTCGTCTTAGACGTTCCAAGACCATTCTCACATGTCCATGATGTTCCTCTGTGGAGTTAGAAAAAATTAGAATATCATCCAAATAAATCACCACGAATGTATCTAGGAGATCCCTGAAGATGTCATTCACCAAGTGTTGAAAATGGCTGGGGCGGTACTCAGACCAAAAGGCATAACTAGATACTCAAAGTGTCCATAGCGTGACCTGAATGCAGTCTTCCATTCATCCCCAGGTCTAATACGGACCAAGTTTTTGCCCCACGGAGATCCAGTTTAGAGAAAATTTTGGCATGCCGCACTCTCTCCAATAACTCAGGGATTAAAGGCAAAGGATAACGGTTTCTAATAGTAACCTTATTGAGTTTCCCTATAGTCTACGCAGGGTCTCAGAGATCCATCTTTCTTTTTCACAAAGAAGATGGGTGCACCTGCAGGAGATGAAGAGGGGCGTATGAAGCCCTTGGCTAGATTTTCGTCTATGTAATCCTTTAAAGCCTTTAGTTCGGGCCCCGCCAGGGGGTAGATCTTACCAAAAGGTATCTCTGCTCCAGGCAATTATTCAATTGGACAATCATATGGACGGTGAGGGGAAGCTGATCAGCGTTCTTCTTGTCACATAAATCCACATAGTCCTGGTATACAGCTGGTAGTTCAGGGACTGACATGGTTCCTTTAGGAACAGAGCAAGCTGAAACTTCTGGACTCATCTTCTTCTCTGGAAAGTGTAATTCCTTGGTCTCCCAGTTAATGGTAGGATTCTGAGCCTGCAGCCATGGTAGCCCTAGAATAATGGGAAAGTGGAGAGAAGAGATAAGCATAAAGGACAGTTTCTCTTGATGATCTTTACCCATAAGGACCTTCAAAGGTTCCTTTTCCTGATCCACTGGTCCAGAGGTCAGCAGGGAGCCATCCACAGTTTCCATCTGTACTGGAGTAGCCTTCTTCACTGAACGTATCCCCTGTTTCAGAGCAAAGGAGACATCCATAAAATTTCCACTTGCCCCTGAGTCGATCATAGCAGAGCTAGACACCCAGACTGAGTCAACCCAGAGTTTGATGGAAAGGAAGCAATGAGAATTGTTTTTCTTACAACTCAGCTGGGACACCGCTGAGGAAACTTGAAAAATTGCAGCGTTTACACAGTCATCGTCCTCAGAAGTAACGGAGTTTAAGTCCGAGAAATCAATATCTGTTGCTGCAGGTCTCTCTGGAGCCTGAGGCTCGGACCTGACAGATCTCCTCTCGCAACACTCACAGTGAATGAGTGCTGCAGTAGTCCTACGAGAACGGCTGGGGCAGTTTATAATGAAGTGCCCTAACTTACCACAATAGAAACATAGATTTTCCTTAAAACGATGTTCTTTGCGTGCATCACTAACCCGTCGTTGTAAAGAGTCCACCTGCATGGGTTCAGGTTCAGGTTCCCGTGTGATCCTACTCAAAGGTTCCTTAGCTGGGGAGGAAGGTAGGAAAAGGTTAGTGTGATTGCTTTGAACCATCTTTCTTGCCTGCGTTCAGTCAGATGAGCATCAATACGGATGCAGTAGTTAATAAAGTCACCTAACGCAGTGGGAGGGTCGGCACGAGCAAGTTCGTCCTTAATCAGTGGAGACAACCCTTTTCGAAAAATAGATTTTTTGGCGGAACTGTCCCAAGTGGTATCAAGGGCCCATCTCCTGAAATCCAAGGCATATTCGGCTACCGAGCGCTTACCTTGGCGCAAAGTTAACATGGCTGCTTCAGCTGTTGCACCTCGATTGGGGTCATCAAACACCTGCCCCATGGCTGAAATGAAAGCATCAAGATGATCCAAACATTCATCCTCAGTCTCAATCAGAGGGTTTGCCCACATCAAAGCTTTGTTGGTAAGCAACATAATTATAGTAAGTACTTTAGATCGTTCAGTGGGAAATTGTGAAGCATGTGCAGAAAAAAAAAAGATTGCATTGGTTAATAAATCCCCTGAATTTCTCACGTTCACCACCAAAACGAAAAGGGGGCAACTTGGGAATCCCAGAACTCGGGGCTACGGCAGGAGCCTGGACTCGCTCCTCTAGAACCTCAATCCTGGCTCGTAAATCCTGGGTAGTTTGTCCAAACACTTGCAAATTGTGATTAGTAAGGTCCTGTAGATTTGCAAAACGGGTCTTTATAGACTGTAAATCTGCAAGGATATTATCAGTCACTCCGCAAAGTTCCTTTATGCGGGCCTCCATCTTCCAGATCTCTTAAGACAGGAGTACTGGAAGGAGAAGAGAAAAGAAAAAAAAAAAAAAACAATAGTGTTTACCTGTGGTAACACTGCAGAGGAAAAAAAATTAAGGGAATTGCTCACCTGGGATGGTTGTGAGAAGTCACAACCACTGTCATCACAGAAAGTACAACCGGACATCTGATATCCACAGTTACAGCAGACACAGCCTTCCCAGACCCAGCAGACACTAACGTTTGGCTTCAGAATCTTGTAATGTATGTAGTACAGTTCATATAGCGTCTTGTGCTTGGGTGCGATGAAAATACATGAGACACAGGTTTGATATAGAAGGTCTTGTATTACTTCATACAAGTGGCAAAAATAGTCACACAGTTTGCAGATACAGAAGCAGGAAACACAGCAGGCCAGAGTAACTTAAGCTCAGCAATCACTCTCCACAACTGGTTCAGGATCTTCTTCTCTGTTACCGTAAGTCCATGCAAACGTGGATCTTTCAAAGAGCAGGTTCCAGAGTCCACAAGTGTTCCAAAGTTCCTCAGTAGGGAATAGCTGGAGTACAAAGTCCAAGGCTTCCAGGAGTCAGGTCACAGGCTCACTGCAGGCTTGATTCTGAAGCACTGATTGCTCAGCTGTGGCTGCTTAAGAAGCAAGAGGGAGAGAATCAGGGCGGGAACATGAAAGCTGGAAACTCCATATTGACTGAGGGCAAGATAGCTGCAGCAAGACAGAAAGCAAAATGGCTGACGGAAAAACTGAGTTTCAAGAACATGTACAAAGAACCTTACAGTAACACACATACACACTACAGATACCTCACACACGTAACACACATACACACTACAGATACCTCACACACATAACAAACATACACACTACAGATACCTGACACACAAGTAACACACATACACACTACAGATACCTGACACACAAGTAACACACATAAACACTACAAATACTTCATACAAGTAACACACAAACACTACAGATACCTCACACACAAGTAACACAAACACTACAGATACCTCACACACAAGTAGCACACATAAACACTACAAATACTTCACACACACAACACAAACACTCCTCTGTGCTGCAGGAGAGGCTGATATACAAGTGCAGCTCCTACTGCTCACAGCAGCACTTTCCCAGCACCTCCCCCACTCTCTCCTTCTCTGCTGGGGCTGTGGACCAGAGCAGGAGAAGATGTGACCATGGGAAAATTGAGCTGCTTTCTATCTGTCCCTGGGCGGCGCGCAGTGCAGGAGGACAGGAGCACTGGCCAATCAGCTCTTCTATTAATCTGATGCTCATTTGCCCGTGATCTTCTCCTACATGTGCTTTCAGTGGGAGAAGCAAAATAGGAATCTTGTGGGTATGATACCTTTTAATGGCTAACAAAATATAGTTTAAGATATTAGAGGGTGAGCTTTCGAGACTGCTTACGTCTCTTCATCAGGCTGGTGTAACAAAATATTTGAAGAAACAATTATATACAGTGAAAAGCACAGGGATGGTGTGATACATGGACATTTAAATAAACAAACATTGAAATAAACAAACACTGAGCTTAACCCCTTAAGGACAGAGCCATTTTGCAGCTTAATGACCGGGCCAATTTTTACAATTCTGACCACTGTCAATTTATGAGGTTATAACTCTGGAACGCTTTAACGAATCCCGCTGATTCTGAGATTGTTTTTTCGTGACATATTGTACTTCACGTTAGTGGTAAAATTTCTTTGATATGACTTGTGTTTATTTATGAAAAAAAACGGAAATATGGCGAAAATTTTGAAAATTTAACAATTTTCAAACTTTAAATTTTTATGCCCTTAAATCAGAGAGATATGTCACACAAATTTCTTAATAAATAACATTTCCCACATGTCTACTTTACATCAGCACAATTTTGGGACCAAAATTTTTTTTTTGTTACGAAGTTATAAGGGTTAAAAGTTGACCAGCGATTTCTCATTTTTACAACACCATTTTTTTTTTAGGGACCACATCACATTTGAAGTCACTTTGAGGGGTCTATATGATAGAAAATACCCAAAAGTGACACCATTCTAAAAACTGCACCCTCAAGGTGCTCAAAACCACATTCAAGAAGCTTATTAACCCTTCAAGTGCTTTACAGGAGCTGAAGCAATGTGGAAGGAAAAAATTGACATTTAACTTTTATTGCAAAAGCTTTACTTCGGAACCAAGTTTTTTTATTTTCACAAGTGTTAAAAGAAAAAATGAACCACAAAATTTGTTGTGCAATTTCTTCTGAATACTTCGATACCCCATATGTGGGGGTAAACCACTTTTTGGGTGCGTGGCAGAGGTCGCAAGGGAAGGAGCGCCGTTTGACTTTTTCAACGCAGAATTGGCTGAATGCCATGTCGCGTTTAGATAGCCCCTGATGTGCCTAAACAGTGGAAACACCCCACAAGTGACCCCATTTTGGATACAAGACCCCTTAAGGAACTTATCTAGATGTGTGGTGAGAACTTTGAACCTCCAAGTGCTTCACACAAGTTTATAACCTAGAGCCGTGAAAAAAAAAAAAAATTTTTTTCCACAAAAATGATCTTTTCACCCCAATTTTTAATTTCCCAACGGTAATAAGACCGCAAAAGTTTTTGTGCAATTTGTCCTGAGCATGCTGATACCCCATATTGTGGGGGTAAACCACTTTTTGGGCGCACGGCATTGGTCGCAAGGGAAGGAGCGCTGTTTGACTTTTTCAACGCAGAATTGGCTGGATGCCATGTCGCGTTTAGAGAGCCCCTGATGTGCCTAAACAGTGGAAACCCCCAACAAGTGACCCCATTTTGGAAACTAGACCCCCTAAGGAACTTATCTAGATGTGTGGTGAGCACTTTGAACCTCCAAGTGATTCACACAAGTTTATAACGTAGAGCCGTGAAAATAAAAAATCATATTTTTTCCACAAAAATGATCTTTTCACCCCAATTTTTATTTTCCCAAGGGTAACAAGACCCCAAAAGTTTTTGTGCAATTTGTCCTGAGCATGCCGATACCCCATATGTTGGGGTAAACCACTTTTTTGGCGCACGGCAGAGGTCGCAAGGGAAGGAGCTCCGTTTGACTTTTTCAACGCGGAATTGGCTGGACGCCATGTCGCATTTGTAGAGGCCCTGATGTGTCTAAACAGTGGAAACCCCCCACAAGTGACCCCATTTTGGAAACTAGACCCCCTAAGGAACTTATCTAGATGTGTGGTGAGCACTTTGAAGCCCCAAGTGCTTCACAGAAGTTTATAACGCCCGGGCGTGAAAATAAAAAATCATATTTTTTCCACAAACCTGATCGTTTAGTCCCCAATTTTTTATTTTCACAAGGGTAACAGGAGAAATTGGACAACAAAAGTTGTTGTACAATTTGTCCTGAGTATGCTGATACCCCATATATGGGGGGGGACCACTGTTTGGGCGCACGGCAGGGCTTGGAATGGAACCAGCACCGTTTGACTTTTTCAAACCAAAATTGGCTGGAATTGAGATTGGACACCATGTCGCGTTTGGAGAGCCCCTGATGCGCCTAAACAGTGGAAACCCCCCACAAGTGACACCATTTTGGAAACTAGACCACCTATGGAACTTATCTAGATCCGCTGTGAGCACTTTGAACCCCCAAGTGTTTCACAAAAGTTTATAATGCCTGGGTGTGAAAAAAAAAAAAAAACAATTTTCCACAAAAATGATTTTTTAGTCCCAAATTTTTGATTTTTCACAAGGAAATTGGACCCCAAAAGTTGTTGTCCAATTTGTCCTGAGTACGCTGATACCAAATATGTGGGGGGGGAAACTGTTTTGGCGCACAGCAGGGCTTGGAAAGGAAGTAATAACGTTTTGGAATGCAGACGTTGGTGGGGGTCATGTTCCGTTTGCAGTGCCCCAGATGAGCCTAAACAGTGGAAAACCCCCACAAGTGACCCCATTTTGGAAACTAGACCCCATAAGGAACTTATCTAGATCTGTGGTGAGCACTTTGAACCTCCAAGTGTTTCACAAAAGTTTATAATGCCTGGGTGTGAAAAAAAAAAATCAATTTTCCACAAAAATGATTTTTTAGTTTCAAATTTTGATTTTTCACAAGGAAATTGGACCCCAAAAGTTGTTGTCCAATTTGTCCTGAGTACGCTGATACCAAATATGTGGGGGGGGGACTGTTTTGGCGCACAGCAGGGCTTGGAAAGGAAGTAATAACGTTTTGGAATGCAGACGTTGGTGGGGGTCATGTTCCGTTTGCAGTGCCCCAGATGAGCCTAAACAGTGGAAACCCCCCACAAGTGACCCCATTTTGGAAACTAGACCCCTTAAGGAGCTTATCTAGATGTGTGGTGAGCACTTTTAACCCCCTAGTGCTTCACAGAAATTTATAAACGCAGAGCCGTGAAAATGAAAAATCATTTTTTTTCTCAAAAATGATTTTTTTAGCCAGCTATTTTTTATTTTCCCAAGGGTAATCGGAGAAATTAGAACCCCAAAATTGGTGTGCAATTTGTCCTGAGTACGCTGATACCCCATATGTTGGGGTAAACCACTGTTTGGGCGCACGGCAGGGCTCGGAAGGGAGGGAGCGCCATTTGACTTTTTGAACGCCACATCGTGTTTGGAGACCCCCTGATGTGCCTAAATAGTGGAAATCCCTCAATTCTAGCTCCAACCCTAATCCCAACACACCCCTAACCCTAATCCCAACCCTAATCCTAACCTAAATCCCAACCCTAATTCCAACCCTAATTGTAACCCTAACCTTAATTATAACCCTAACCCTAATTGTAACCCTAACCCTAATTCTAACCCTAATTATAACCCTAACCCTAAGGCTAGGTTCATTTTGCGTTTTACCAGCCCGTTCAACACATAGCGTTGACGGGCTGGTAATGGTATAGCATAACGCGATCGCATTATGCTATACCCGCTAGCGCAGAGGAATCAGCAGATGATTCATCTGCGCTAGCGGTGACGGAGCCCAAACGCTGCAGCCCGCGTCCGAGGCTCCGTCACTGAATGATGGCACGTCGCAAACGCATGCCGCTTTACGGCACGCGTCGCGATGCGCCCTCAAATGGGGTAAATGGCAGCGTTAACGGACTGCGTTACACCGCGTTATACCGCGGTGTAACGCAGTCCGTCTAACGGACTGCCATAACGCAGTATGAACCCAGCCTAACCCTAACGCTAATTATAACCCTTACCCTAAGGCTGCTTTCACACTTCCGGCGGGCGCCTGTCGGCGCCCCCGGCATTTTGCCGCAGCGCCGCATCAGAAAACCTGATGCGCCGCCGGCGGCCGCATGCGGTTTTTTGCCGGATGGTTTCTGATGCCCGGAGACATCAGAAACCATCCGGCAAAAAGAAAAACGTTACATGCAGCGTTTTGTCCGGCCGCCGCAATGTACATTTGCGCCGCATCCGGACAAAACCGCATGCAACGCATTGACATGCGGCGCCATCCGGCGCTAATGCAAGTCAATGCAAAAAAAACGCATGCGGCGCATCAGATTTTCTGATGCGGCGCTGCGGCTAAATGCCGGGGGCGCCGTCAGGCGCACACCGGATGTGTGAAACCAGCCTAATGCTAACCCTAACCCTAATTATAACCTTAACCCTAATTATAACCCTAACCCTAATTATAACCCTAACCCTAACAGAAAAATGAAAATAAATATAATTTCTACTTTTTATTATATGTCCCTAACTAAGGGGGTGATAAATGGGGGGGTTATGTACTGTTTTTTTTATTTTGATCACTGTGATAGTTTATCACAGTGATCAAAATGTACTTTTATGAGAATGAATAAAAAAAAATTTGAATCTGCCGCCAAAGCAGATCGGCGGGCGCACTGCGCATGCGCCCACCATTTTTTTTTTGCAGGGAGAAGAAGCCGGGATCCTGGGGCCTGCGGGAGGACGGAGGACACCGGTAAGTATATGGGGGGCGATCGGGGGACCGGGGGACCCTCATTTTCTCCCCTCTGATGTGCGATCACATCAGAGGGGAGAGAAATCTTTTTTTTTTTTTTTTTTTTTTGCGATCGCGGCTATGCTTGCATAGCCGCGATCGCAACACCGGGATCGGTGAATACCGACCCGGATCATGTTCTCTGGGGTCTCGGCTACCCCCGGTAGCCGAGACCCCAGAGAATATTTGCCCATCCCCCCACCAGCACAGCGGCACATAGCGGCGGGCGCACTGGGCATGCGCCCGCCATTGTCTTAACGGCGCCGGCACCGGGGTACACCGGAGGGCCCGGGGGCCACATGGATCTTATTGGGGGCCACATGGGGGTCCTGGGGACTCTTTTTCTCTGTCCTCTGATGTCCGATGACATCAGAGGACAGAGAAATTAAATGGCACAACTTTTTTTTTTTTGTTGTTGCGGTCGCCGTTATAGGGTTAATAACGGCGATCGCAACATCGGTGTCGGTAAAAATCGACCCGATTCATGTTCTCTGGGGTCTCGGCTACCCCCGGTAGCCGAGACCCCGGAGAAAATGCGCCTCTGGGGGGCGCTATTCACTTTTTCCACAGCGCCGTTAATTAACGGCGCTGTGGTTTAAGTACCCTTAATGACCGCCGTTAAAAGGCGTATCGGCGGTCGTTAAGGGGTTAAAGAGAGAATCCTTAATTAGGTAAGATTAGATAAGTGGTGTGAAAGTTTTATGGACCCCATATGCATGTGGGATCAAAGGACTGGTGGTGTCTCCATTGTTTTTGGAGGAAGTTGCTCAGATTTGGTAATGGGACATGAATCCTCCTGACAGATTGAGTCCTGTGTGAATAGAATCAAAGATGTTAATGAATTTGCTTTCCCAAACTCTGCGATGTGTTTGCGATTGGAAATTGCCTTTCAAAATGACAATTTTCATATTGTGTATGCTGTGTCCTGGACCACAGAAATGTTTAGCCACTGGTAGATGTTTTTTTTTGTCTGTAATCGTATGACAATGAGACCTCATCCTTGCTCTAAAGGTACTGCCACACTAAACGCTCCCGCTAACGATCACAATAACGATGCATACTAATGCGATCGTTTTTGTGATCGTTTTAATGTCGCTAGTAGCTGCCACACTTAGCGATCTCGTTAACGTCGCATAAGCGGTTAGCAATCTCCTTAACGACTTTGGCGGTACAAAACAGCGCACATCGCTCACAACATCGCTCACAAAAGGTGCCAGACACAGCGATATAAGCTCACCAGCGGGACGCCAACGATAAAAATAGGGTCCAGAACGCTAGTGAACGATGAGCGAGATCACAGCAGGGGCCACGTCGCTAGTACATGCCACACACAACAACGTCACTAACGAGATCGCTAAATAGTGACTTTTTTAGCGATCTCGTTAGCGACGCTGTTTAGTGTGGCATACCCTTCAGTCTCTGTCCTGTTTCTCCAACATAGAGGCCACCCACAGGACATATATTGCATAGAATTAAATATACCACATTAGAGGCGGAACATGTGAATGTCCCGGGATCTTATAGTTTTGCTGTGTGTTGGGGACTTGGATCTTGTCATTGGTCTCTATATGACTGCAAGTTTTGCATCTTCTCCCATTGAAAGGGAGAGGGTCCCTCTTGGTGAATCTGAGGGCATTGAACTTCGGATCATGATGTTTCTTAAATTTGGAGGTTGCCTGTAACCCAGCAAGGGGGGGTCTTTGAATAATGTTTTTAACTGGTCATCCTTGTGTAGTATATGGTGAAGTTTTTTAGCTGTTTTTCTCAGTATTTCAAGCTGTGGGTTGTAGGTCACTACCAGAGGTACACGGTGATTTTCCTCTCTTTTCCTGTATTGAAGTAATTGGCTTCTAGGGATCCTTGTGGCCCTACTGATCTGGTCATCAATGGAGGTGGGATGGTAACCTTGAATTAAAAATTACATTTTAAGTTGAGTTAGGTGTTTATCCCTGTCCTTAGGACTGGAACAGATACGGTTGTATCTGAGGGCCTGGCTGTAGACAATGGACTTTTTAATGTGTTTAGGATGGAAGCTGTCCCATCTGAGGTATGTGGGACGGTCAATTGGTTTCCGATACACTGATGTTTGGAACAAACCATTTGGACTTTTATGGTGGTGTCTAGGAAGTTGATTTTTGTTTTTGAGTGGTCCAATGTCAAGTTTATGGTACGATGAAATTTGTTGAATTTGTCATGGAAATCTAGAAGTTCTTGTTCGGACTTAGTCCAGACTATTAAGATGTCATCAATGTAACGGAAATAGGCAAATGGTTTGATGGAGCAGGATGTTAAGAAGTCATTTTCCAGTTTAGCCATGAAGAGGTTGGCATACTGGGGTGCCATTTTACTTCCCATAGCGGTGCCGGTGCGTTGTAGATATAGCTCCTCACCGAAAGAGAAAAAGTTGTGTGTGAGGATGAATCTGGTGAGTGTTATTACAGACTCGGACGGGATCCCATTGGCCTCAAGAAACATTCAGCAGGCAGTTAGTCCATCTTCGTGTGGGATGTTAGAATATAAGGATTCAACATCCATCGTGGCTAAGATGGTGCTGTCGGGGAGGGAACCTATCGTGGATAGCTTATTTAGCAGGTCTCTAGTGTCCTGTATATAGCTGGCTGTCTTCCTTACCAGCGGCTTAAGGATGTTTTCTACCACCCTGAGATTTCTTCAGTGAGTGTTCCCACCCCTGAGATGATTGGCCTCCCTGGGTTGCCTGGCTTATGAATCTTGGGAAGCATATAGAAAGTTCCCATCCTTGGATTCTCAGGTATTAAGTCCAGAAGGTTTATGGAGTCTGTACACAGACATTTGATGACTTTTTTCAACTCCCTCAAATATTTTGGAGTTGGGTCTTCATCCAGTTTGGTATAGTACTGTATATCCATCAGTTGTCTGTGTGCCTCTTTGATGTAGTCGGTTGTATTAAGGAGAACTATAGCACCACCTTTATCCGCAGGCTTAATAGTGATCTCCCTGTTGTTCTTAAGGTCGTAAATGGCCTTTCTTTCCTGCAAACTGATATTAAATGTCTTCTTTGCTTTTTTATCCAATATCGTGGACTGCACCGAATGTCTAAATGAGTCAATATATTGGTCCAAAATGATGTTGCGGCCAGAAGGAGGTGTCCAGTCAGAGTTTTTCTTATTCTTTAGTCTGACTTGAGTTTGGCTGCTCAGAAGCCCCAAGTCCTCTTTGACAGAGAAGAACTCCTTCAGTCTAAGTCTCCTGAAGTATTGTTCCATGTCACTACAAAGTTCTGTTTTGTCTAGAGATTTTGTAGGACAGAATGTGAGACCTCTGGAAAGTACATTGAGTTCTAGGTTAGTGGGTTTGTAGGAAGATAAGTTAATAACACAGCTGACTTTACCTGTGTCCTTTTGGCGGTTTTGCCACTTGCTGTAGTGTTCAGGAGGAGCTTGACTGTTGCTGGAATATAGTCCTGCTTTCAGTCGAAGTCTGTGGAGTTTCTTTTTCTTGTTGTATATTAGGTACGACTGCAGAGTAGTATAGTAAAGCTGCATTTTCTGCTGTGTGTCACCAGAATTGTACTCCTTAAAGATATTATTTCCATTTGGTCCTTTTTCTTGGTGCTGTAGAAAACATGAATAAGGTGGTTCCGTAGTCTCTCCGACGTCCTGTAGCAGAGGTGTTGTGAATAATCAGTATTGTAAGTATTCCGAATAGGATTCTTTAAGCTTAGTCCTTTGGGTATTAAGTGTTCCTTCTTGCATCTGGTTAAAAAGAAGATGTCACTGTCCAGTTGTGCCAGTTTCTTCAAACGGTTTTTCAGTTCCATAGATGTACGGTACATTCTGGTATCCTCCATTTGGTCCAATGAGATCCACAGCCACCCTCAAGAAAGGCTCTTCGATGATGGGCAGAGTTACCAGTGGGGCTTTGAGGCACGGCCCCGCCTTCCCCACCCTCTGACAGGTGTCACACGAACGGCAGTAGGCTATCACCTCGGTCCTCATTCCAGGCCAGTAGAAATGCTGAGCTAGCCTGGCCCTGGTTTTAGTGATCCCTAGGTGTCCGGCCATTGGAAATCTGTGTGCGACCCGCAACAATTCCCCCTGAACGGAGGGGGGGTCCATTAACTGTCGGTCCCGGGGCCACCCTTGGGTTTGGAACCTGCTGGACCGTTACCCGGTAAAAGCCCCCCTGGCCCCAGACCATCGCTCCGGTCGGACTCCGGGGAGGCTGTGCCGCCTTTCCTTGAGGTCTTCAGGTGGGTCAGCTTCCACGCTGCCTGAAAAATCCCTGCTTGATGTGGCAAGAATTGATGAAAGCCTGTCCTTGTCAGTTCCCGGTATCTGTTCCTGGCTCTGTCGACTCGGCAGCCACTTGGTCGGGAGGGGAAAACCCTCGGACTTCCCCGAGGCTCTTGGGCTTAGACCCCATCCTGGGAAAAGCGGCCACGACCCCTGAGACCAGGGTAGTGCCTGCTTTCCTGTCCCCCCGACCGTCGCCGGGTCAGGCCGCTTCCCTGCTTTCCCGACATCCCCGGGTGTGGGGAATCCTGCCCTGGGGTTTATGGGGCTCTCTCCCGGGATGCCCCCTCCCCCCAGGGGCCCGTTGCTCTTCCCGCAGGGGCCCTTGTCAGCAGGTGGGTTCATTAGGGTCCCCACATGCCCTAGCCCCCCCCTCCCTTCCACCTTGAGTTCCCCTCGCCTCCCACCTGTCCTCACTGTGAGCCCTTTTGTTGAGTGTCAGTGCATGGCTTACCTCAGGTTTCACTCCCCTCCACTGTTGGAGGCACTTCAAAAACTTAACATTGCATTCACAGTGAGTCAGCATTTTGGGGGGCCGAAAATTGGGGGGGTTTAGTGGCCCCATACTGGGCACTAGCCCCCCCCAAATCGTCCCAAGCAAAAACATTTGCAGGAATTTTGGCATTACTCCCACCTCCCGCATCCCCTCCCGGGCCCCCGCCCCAAAAACACCTTGGGGAACGGGCACGCCGGTTCAACGCCCCCAATTCCGGAGACGGAAAAGGGTTTTCCAGGTACCGTTTGAGGGGACACCACCTCGGGGGTACCAGGGTTCGTTCAGCCGGC
>JARQOD010004910.1:0-51498 GCA_033576555.1 Oophaga sylvatica
GAAATATAGGCAGATTCTGATAAATCAATATCTTAAAGAGATATGAGCCGCATGCGGTCATTATTTGTCTGTAACTAAATGGTCCCACATGTGCATGGAAATTATGAAAATATATACCTTATAATCCATGTTAGAGATGTGTATCAAAGCATATTCTATTGTGGACTGGTAATCACAAAATAGTATTATGTTATTATTAGACAATATAATGTCAGTGGAGAAAAGTACCAGAACCTATTGTGCTGTAGGCAGGTGGTCATATAGCAATATAGTATTAAACAGTATAATGTGATTGATGAACTCTCATTACATTTTTATGAAAAATAGCGTTTGTTTGCACACCTGCCTAAATCAATATCTTAAAGAGATATGGGCCGCGTGCGGTCATTATTTGTCTGTAACTTAATGGTCCCACATGTGCATGGAAATTATGAAAATATATACCTTATTATCCATGTTAGAGATGTGTATCAGAGCATATTCTATTGTGGACTGGTAATCACAAAAATATTATATTATTATTAGACAATATAATGTCAGTGGAGAAAAGTACCAGAACCTATTGTGCTGTAGACCGGCGATCACATAGCAATATAGTTTTAAACAGTATAATGTGATTGATGAACTCTCATTACATTTTTTTATGAAAAATAGCGTTTGTTCGCACACCCGCTCAAGTCTGTGACGATACATATAAAAGCCTATGTACTAGATAGATTGTAGATGTGCACACTTATGTCAGAAGTCCTAATGGTCCAGAATAAAATAGTATCCGATAGAAACGGACAATTCATAGGAAGGATAGTAGATCATAGTCTCGGTTGAGACCCTTAGGTGACAGTGTGTCCAATGTATGGATCCAATAGGCCTCACGGCGTTTTAGTTGCCGTATCCGATCACCACCCCTTCTTGATTGTGGTACCTGTTCCAAAATTTGGAACCTCAGTTGAGCTATTGTATGACCCGCGGAAATGAAATGAGACGGAACAGGCAGAAGTGTATTTTTTTAGCGGATAGTAGATTTATGTTTTGAAATACGGTCCTTTGCTGGTTGAGTCGTTTCGCCAATATATAAAAGGCCGCATGGACACTTGATGGCGTATATGACATAAGGGTATTACAGGTAAAATAGCCCCGAATTCTGAATGTTTTGCCAGTATAAGGGTGATGAATAGTCTCACCCTTTAAGACATTAGGGAATGTGCCTATTCTAGGTTTTTTAATGAAACCTTGTGTTTCATTAAAAAACCTAGAATAGGCACATTCCCTTGCCTTAACTGCACCCAATGCTCTAATGTCTTAAAGGGTGAGACTATTCATCACCCTTATACTGGCAAAACATTCAGAATTCGGGGCTATTTTACCTGTAATACCCCTTATGTCATATACGCCATCAAGTGTCCATGCGGCCTTTTATATATTGGCGAAACGACTCAACCAGCAAAGGACCGTATTTCAAAACATAAATCTACTATCCGCTGCAAAAATACACTTCTGCCTGTTCCGTCTCATTTCATTTCCGCGGGTCATACAATAGCTCAACTGAGGTTCCAAATTTTGGAACAGGTACCACAATCAAGAAGGGGTGGTGATCGGATACGGCAACTAAAACGCCGTGAGGCCTATTGGATCCATACATTGGACACACTGTCACCTAAGGGTCTCAACCGAGACTATGATCTACTATCCTTCCTATGAATTGTCCGTTTCTATCGGATACTATTTTATTCTGGACCATTAGGACTTCTGACATAAGTGTGCACATCTACACATCTATCTAGTACATAGGCTTTTAATGTATCGTCACAGACTTGAGCGGGTGTGCGAACAAACGCTATTTTTCATAAAAAAATGTAATGAGAGTTCATCAATCACATTATACTGTTTAAAACTATATTGCTATGTGATCGCCGGTCTACAGCACAATAGGTTCTGGTACTTTTCTCCACTGACATTATATTGTCTAATAATAATATAATATTATTTTGTGATTACCAGTCCACAATAGAATATGCTCTGATACACATCTCTAACATGGATAATAAGGTATATATTTTCATAATTTCCATGCACATGTGGGACCATTAAGTTACAGACAAATAATGACCGCACGCGGCCCATATCTCTTTAAGATATTGATTTAGGCAGGTGTGCAAACAAACGCTATTTTTCATAAAAATGTAATGAGAGTTCATCAATCACATTATACTGTTTAATACTATATTGCTATATGACCACCTGCCTACAGCACAATAGGTTCTGGTACTTTTCTCCACTGACATTATATTGTCTAATAATAACATAATACTATTTTGTGATTACCAGTCCACAATAGAATATGCTTTGATACACATCTCTAACATGGATTATAAGGTATATATTTTCATAATTTCCATGCACATGTGGGACCATTTAGTTACAGACAAATAATGACCGCATGCGGCTCATATCTCTTTAAGATATTGATTTATCAGAATCTGCCTATATTTCTATACTTATTTGCTGTATTAAGATATGGTGCAATCACTTGTCTATTATACTTGACACCGGTATCTCTCTGCATTTATTAACAGTTTCTTTCTTTTCCTCTAGAGCCGCTTGTACTAAAAGAATTGTCTGTGGATCCTCTGCTCAGCTATCCACCTTTGAGCACGTCACCTCACTTGCTATTAACCTCCTCATACCGGAATCTATCTCAGCACTTACTCTAGAACGCAATTTTCTTCCTGTGACACGCACGGCCATCAGTTTCCGCCCATGACTCTCCCAGTTCTCACACCCACCACCGCTATTGGCTAGGCTAAATCACTAGTCCCGCCCTTTCCCCTTTTTAGTCTCTAATGCTGAGTCTGCCTTCACTGCACAAGGACCAGCGGTGGATACCGCGTCCCTCCCACGGCATGCAGCGGAGACCTGACTTAAAACTCTCACCCAGGTATGATCACTGCCGGTTAGTACACCGGATCTATTCCCTTATATGCCTCCACTACTGGATGAATTGAATGAGGCTTTTGTTTTCAGATACTCACCTTTAACCCTTACTTTGGAGATCTACCTGGTATGTCATACCTTTGATATTTTGATCACGGGCCGCTGTCACTTTTTCTCATTATGTCTTATCACCCACCAGATCCCAACAGTATCTACGGCTTACCTCTGAATTGGGTATTTCTACCCCCTCCCGGTACTTAATGGTACGTCTTATTTTCTGTGCTATATCACCCTCACGTCTCATCTGGTCTGAAGAGTCTGTCCCTAACTATTTGAGGACTAGCATACTTCTATATAAAGATGATTTTCTCTAGTAAACCACGTTCATATTATACTATTGTACATACCTTGGTTATATTATTATGTTTTCTTTGCAACTTTACTTTTATCTTTATTGTAAGAATTTTGAAAATCCTTTTTGTTTTTGTATTACATATATGTAGTGGCTGATGAAGGTCCGAAATTTAGGACCGAAACGTTTCACTACCGTGGACTACAATAAATATTTACCCTTTTCGCTAAGTTGAGTGCCGAGTTCTCTTTTCATTATCTTCACGGTGTAGGAACCTACTCTGGCACCTTTCAGGCTGTGCACACAATTTATCTTTATACACTGAGTACCTATCCGTGTCGCACGCCTTGTGGTCATGTCACTTTCTTCTCAGACTTTCTCATATAATGCTGACCAAACCTCAAATATTTTAGCACAGACTACCCTTTCCAGTGACTTCCTCAGGGCCCCACCAAGGGAAACCCGTGGACGAGATCTAGAGAGGGAGCTGCGCCACCACACGAATCTAGAACTGCATTGTGCAACTCTAACAGAGTATCTTCGTGTACAGAGAATACCCCGTGGCTTACGGGTTCCCCTCCGCCCCACCCTCTTTTCCGATTCCCCCGATTTCTGTCATAAATATGAACAAATATTGAACAAATGCTCGTTTGACCTTATGCTTCTAACCGTAGAGCATCTACAAAAGGCTATCACCAGTAGCTCTGAATCTATCCAATCTATCGAGACACAACTATCAAGTACTGGCACCCCTGAGGAAGTTGCACAACTTAAAACACAAATTAGCAACAATATTGGTCAACATAGAAAGGACATTGAAGACCGGAAGAGACGGAAGTTTGCAAGGGACCAGGAAGATTACGATCTTGACCGCGTCTATAAGTGGCAGGACAAACGACCCTCATGGCGCACCTTCTCCAGACCTGCACAAAGATCATCCACGGATGTATCCACCTCTGGCTCAGAACAAGACCGCAGTGGCCAAACAACATTGTCAACCTCTTTTTTAGGCCAACGACGACGAACACAACGAAGAAGAGGACCAGACGGGGGCACAGACCGCAGGGGCAACTACGAGCAACAACGGACCACACGATCCCAGGTACGTGCCCTCTGGTCATAAACATTTCATCACGGACACTAAGCGTTGCAGAATATAATGTCCTACAGAAGGGACTGAGTTTCTGCCCCTCCTATAAATACAGAACATTCGACTTAGAAATGGATCTCCAACGGTTTTACAGACTACTCAGACTTAAGGTGTATTTTTCACAACCTATAAATGAAACACCTATTATACGAGATTCTATTACAGACACGAATCGCCTTTCCGTCACTACTTTGGGTCTTAGGAGCAAGAGCACATTTAGACCACCAAGGGGTTCCAATGCCCTAGAAACGTTTATTGATGTTATCGATTCCTCCTTTAATGCCCTTAAATCAGACATAGACCGAGGTAAATTACACTATTCAACGAATCTGTCAGCAGTAGATCACCATGCACTCAGATCTCTTTCAACAGACAACAACATAATCATAAAACCCGCCGATAAAGGGGGAGCCATTGTGGTCATGGACCGCTCCTATTATATCTCAGAAGCCCTCCGTCAACTTAATGATGACACCATCTATCGCAAATTAAGCAATGACCCCACTAATACAACCAGACACTACATCAAGGACATAGTGGGGGATACTGTGAAGCTGGAATCATAGACCAGAAAACATATGATTTCCTCATATCTCGAAACCCAGTAACTCCGGTTTTTTACCTATTACCTAAAATTCACAAAAATCTCCAACAACCCCCAGGCCGACCTATTGTCGCAGCATCTGACTCGATTCTATCTCCCATTGCGATTTATTTGGAAAAAATCTTGACCCCCCTGATTAAGACTAGCCGCTCTTTTATTCTGGATACTGGATCCTTTCTGGACATCATTCGTTCAATTGATCACGTCCCTAGAGACTCTCTATTGGTAACATTTGATGTAAAGGATCTTTACACTTCTATACCTCATTCACATGGCATACAGTCAGTACGACATCTTCTTGAAATCTCTGATTTCAGTAGTACACACATCAACCTTTGTATTGACCTTCTGACTATCGTACTAACCAAAAACTACTTCATGTTCCAGGATGATTTTTTTTCTCCAGATACGCGGGACCGCAATGGGCTCGAACGTAGCGCCCCCATATGCTAATTGCTACATGTCTCATTTTGAAGAAACAGTCATCTACAGTAGTCCCCTGTTTAGGGATAACGTGATAACGTGGAAACGCTACATTGATGACGTTTTTTGCATTTGGGGGGCACGTTCGAGTCCCTCATCTCTTTCCATCAATTCCTTAATACATCATGGCCGGGCCTTAGCTTCACCATCTCCCACGACCCGTCCAAAATTAATTTCTTGGACACAATGGTCGTCAAAGATCCTGAGGGCAAACTGACCACGGATCTATATACAAAACCAACTGACCGCAATGGCTTACTTCATTTCTCCAGCTTTCATCCCACTACTATGAAAAACTCAATCCCCAGGTCACAGTTTCACCGGGTGAAACGAATTGTTTCTAACCCTACCATTCTGAATAAACGTTTAACGGAGATGAATGCTAAGTTCATAGAGAGGGGTTACCCACAGCGTACCTTGGATCTTTCTTTGTCTACACGAACCCATAACAGAGAGGATAATACAGGCAGAATAACTTTTGTACATTCCTATCACCCTTTTGCATATATCCTCCACAGATCTATTCGCCAACATTGGCCCCTTCTACAAAAAGTCCATCCAGATATCTCCGAATTTGCAAAACCATTCCTCCCTGTTTTCGCCGTGCCCCTAATCTGAGAGATTCCTTAATTCGAGCTGACCTAGGGTCTACAAAACCTAGGACAACACAAGGTTTCATTAAAAAACCTAGAATAGGCACATTCCCTTGCCTTAACTGCACCCAATGCTCTAATGTCTTAAAGGGTGAGACTATTCATCACCCTTATACTGGCAAAACATTCAGAATTCGGGGCTATTTTACCTGTAATACCCCTTATGTCATATACGGCATCAAGTGTCCATGCGGCCTTTTATATATTGGCGAAACGACTCAACCAGCAAAGGACCGTATTTCAAAACATAAATCTACTATCCGCTGCAAAAATACACTTCTGCCTGTTCCGTCTCATTTCATTTCCGCGGGTCATACAATAGCTCAACTGAGGTTCCAAATTTTGGAACAGGTACCACAATCAAGAAGGGGTGGTGATCGGATACGGCAACTAAAACGCCGTGAGGCCTATTGGATCCATACATTGGACACACTGTCACCTAAGGGTCTCAACCGAGACTATGATCTACTATCCTTCCTATGAATTGTCCGTTTCTATCGGATACTATTTTATTCTGGACCATTAGGACTTCTGACATAAGTGTGCACATCTACACATCTATCTAGTACATAGGCTTTTATATGTATCGTCACAGACTTGAGCGGGTGTGCGAACAAACGCTATTTTTCATAAAAAAATGTAATGAGAGTTCATCAATCACATTATACTGTTTAAAACTATATTGCTATGTGATCGCCGGTCTACAGCACAATAGGTTCTGGTACTTTTCTCCACTGACATTATATTGTCTAATAATAATATAATATTATTTTGTGATTACCAGTCCACAATAGAATATGCTTTGATACACATCTCTAACATGGATAATAAGGTATATATTTTCATAATTTCCATGCACATGTGGGACCATTAAGTTACAGACAAATAATGACCGCACGCGGCCCATATCTCTTTAAGATATTGATTTAGGCAGGTGTGCAAACAAACGCTATTTTTCATAAAAATGTAATGAGAGTTCATCAATCACATTATACTGTTTAATACTATATTGCTATATGACCACCTGCCTACAGCACAATAGGTTCTGGTACTTTTCTCCACTGACATTATATTGTCTAATAATAACATAATACTATTTTGTGATTACCAGTCCACAATAGAATATGCTTTGATACACATCTCTAACATGGATTATAAGGTATATATTTTCATAATTTCCATGCACATGTGGGACCATTTAGTTACAGACAAATAATGACCGCATGCGGCTCATATCTCTTTAAGATATTGATTTATCAGAATCTGCCTATATTTCTATACTTATTTGCTGTATTAAGATATGGTGCAATCACTTGTCTATTATACTTTACACCGGTATGTCTCTGCATTTATTAACAGTTTCTTTCTTTTCCTCTAGAGCCGCTTGTACTAAAAGAATTGTCTGTGGATCCTCTGCTCAGCTATCCACCTTTGAGCACGTCACCTCACTTGCTATTAACCTCCTCATACCGGAATCTATCTCAGCACTTACTCTAGAACGCAATTTTCTTCCTGTGACACGCACGGCCATCAGTTTCCGCCCATGACTCTCCCAGTTCTCACACCCACCACCGCTATTGGCTAGACTAAATCACTAGTCCCGCCCTTTCCCCTTTTTAGTCTCTAATGCTGAGTCTGCCTTCACTGCACAAGGACCAGCGGCGGATACCGCGTCCCTCCCACGGCATGCAGCGGAGACCTGACTTAAAACTCTCACCCAGGTATGATCACCGCCGGTTCGTACACCGGATCTATTCCCCTATATGCCTCCACTACTGGATGAATTGAATGAGGCTTTTGTTTTCAGATACTCACCTTTAACCCTTACTTTGGAGATCTACCTGGTATGTCATACCTTTGATATTTTTGATCACGGGCCGCTGTCACTTTTTCTCATTATGTCTTATCACCCACCAGATCCCAACAGTATCTACTGCTTACCTCTGAATTGGGTATTTCTACCCCCTCCCGGTACTTAATGGTACGTCTTATTTTCTGTGCTATATCACCCTCACGTCTCATCTGGTCTGAAGAGTCTGTCCCTAACTATTTGAGGACTAGCATACTTCTATATAAAGATGATTTTCTCTAGTAAACCACGTTCATATTATACTATTGTACATACCTTGGTTATATTATTATGTTTTCTTTGCAACTTTACTTTTATCTTTATTGTAAGAATTTTGAAAATCCTTTTTGTTTTTGTATTACATATATGTAGTGGCTGATGAAGGTCCGAAATTTAGGACCGAAACGTTTCACTACCGTGGACTACAATAAATATTTACCCTTTTCGCTAAGTTGAGTGCCGAGTTCTCTTTTCATTATCTTCACGGTGTAGGAACCTACTCTGGCACCTTTCAGGCTGTGCACACAATTTATCTTTATACACTTAGTTCCCACCGTGAAGCATGGAGGAGATGGTGTGATGGTGTGGGGGTGCTTTGCTGGTGACACTGTTGGGTATTTATTAAAAATTCAAGCGGTGAGCAGTCCAGCTCACCCCAAACCATCTCGATTGGGTTCAGGTCTGGTGACTGTGGAGGCCAGGTCATCTGGCGTAGCACCCCAACACTCTTCTTCTTGGTCAAATAGCCCTTACACAGCCTGGAGATGTGTTTGGGGTCATTGTCCTGTTAAAAAATAAATGATGGTTCAACTAAACGCAAACTGGATGGAATAGCATGCTGCTGCAAGATGCTGTGGTAGCCATGCTGGTTCAGTATGCCTTCAATTTTGAATAAATCCCCAACAGTTTCACCAGCAAAGCACCCCCACACATCACGCCACCTCCTCCATGCTTCACGGTGGGAACCAGGAATGTAGAGTCCATCTGTTCTCCTTTTCTGTGTGCAAAGCAGTAATCAAAGCAAAAGTGGCTACTTTGAAGAATCTAGAATATAAGACATATTTTCAGTTGTTTCACACTTTTTTGTAAAGTGTAATGTATAATTCCACATGTGTTAATTCATAGTTTTGATGTGTTCAGTGTGATTCTACAATTTTCATAGTCATGAAAATGCAGAAAAATCATTGAATGAGAAGGTGTGTCCAAACTTTTGGTCTGTACTGTATATATATGTATTCTATGTTTGTATATCTAGTGTTTACAAGGAAAGAAAGGGTTTATTTTAATTACGATATTTCTGTCCCATTGACTTGCATTGGTTTCCGGTATCGGAATCGGCGATACCCGATACTTTTTGGGTATCGGTCCGATCCAATCCGATCCGATACTTCTTGATATCGGGAAGTATCACCCAACACTAGTCCTGACACAACGGCTTGTGTCATTGGCTTCTGAAATCACATGTCCCTCTCCATATAAATAGCGGACATCTTGTTTAAGCGCCATTTTGACACTGTAACAGCGCAGAGAGACTGTTCCTTATGCTGTCACTGTTAACAGCAATATTTTAGCTAGATAGTTAGGTGGTTGTATATCAGTCAGATAGTGTAGCTACCTAGTGTCCAGTGAGGCTGTTAAATTTACCTTCCAGCTTTTTTTGGGGGGCCATTACTGAGGTCCACAGACAAAGCCAGCTGGGCACATGTTATACAAGTGTGTTGTGCACGGCTTCTATTGTGCTCCATGCATGAATATAGCATTCTATATAATATTTTTTCACTAGCTAAATGTGAAAAAGCCTGCTGTATTCCACATTGTCATTTAGTGCTGTGGTAATATTAACCTGTCTGCAGACCTAAAGCGCATTAAAAAAATTCTATTTTTTTCTGTTGCTAAATGAGAAAGAGCTGCTGTATCCCACATTGTCATGTTGTGGCAGTGATATGAACCTGTCTGCAGACTTAAGGCGAATTAAAAAACTTATAATATTTTCTGTTGCTGAATGTGATACAACCCGCCGTACCCTACATTGTCATGTTGTGGCGGTGATATGAACGTGTCTGCAGTCCTAATGCGCATTAAAAAAATTATAATACTTTCTATTGCTGAATGTGATACAGCACACCATATCCCACATTGTCATATTGTGGCAGTGATATGAACCTGTCTGCAGACCTAACGCACATTAAAAAAAAATTATAATATTTTCTGTTGCTGCAAGTGATACAGCCCACCATATCTCACATTGTCATGTTGTCGTGGTGATATGAACCTGTCTGCAGACCTAATGTGCATTAAAAAAAATATAATAATTTCTATTGCTGAATGTGATACAGCCCATCATATCCCACATTGTCATTTTCTGGTGGTCATATGAAGCTCTCTGCAGACCTCAAGCACATTAAAATATTTATATTTTTCTGTTAATAAACGTTATACAGCCCACTATATCCAACCTTTTCATTTAGTGGCATTGGAATTGTTCTGTGTACAGAGCTGTTGTACATTAACCCCTTAGTGACAGAGCCATTTTGCAGCTTAATGACCGGGCCAATTTTTACAATTCTGACCACTGTCACTTTATGAGGTTATAACTCTGGAACGCTTTAACGAATCCAGCTGATTCTGAGAATGTTTTTTCGTGACATATTGTACTTCACGTTAGTGGTAAAAAATTTTTTATATGACTTGCTTTTATTTATGAAAAAAACGGAAATATGGCGAAAATTTTTAAAATTCGCAATTTTCAAATTTGAAATTTTTATGCCGTTAAATCAGAGAGATATGTCGCACATATTTCTTGATAAATAACATTTCCCACATGTCTACTTTACATCAGCACAATTTTGGAAACAAAATTTTCTTTTGTTACGAAGTTATAAGGGTTAAAAGTTGACCAGCGATTTCTCATTTTTATAACACCATTTTTTTTTAGGGACCACATCACATTTGAAGTCACTTTGATGGGTCTATATGATAGAAAATACCCAAAAGTGACACCATTCTAAAAACTGCACCCCTCAATGTGCTCAAAACCACATTCAAAAAGTTTATTAACCCTTCAGGTGCTTCACAGGAGCTGAAGCAATGTGGAAGGAAAAAATTGACATTTAACTTTTTTTGCAAAAGCTTTACTTCGGAACCAATTTTTTTTATTTTCACAAGTGTTAAAAGAAAAAATGAACCACAAAATTTGTTGTGCAATTTCTCCTGAATACGCCGATACTCCATATGTGGGGGTAAACCACTTTTTGGGCGCACAGCAGAGGTCGCAAGGGAAGGAGCGCCGTTTGACTTTTTCAACGCAGAATTGGCTGGATACCATGTCTCGTTTAGAGAGCCCATGATGTGCCTAAACAGTGGAAACCCCCCACAAGTGACCCCATTTTGGAAACAAGACCCCTTAAGGAACTTATCTAGATGTGTGGTGAGCACTTTGAACCTCCAAGTGCTTCACACAAGTTTATAACGTAGAGCCGTGAAAAAAAAAAAAAAATTTTCCACAAAAATTATCTTTTCACCCCAATTTTTATTTTCCCAAGGGTAACAAGACCGCAAAAGTTTTTGTGCAATTTGTCCTGAGCATGCCGATACCCAATATGTGTGGGTAAACCACTTTTTGGGCGCACGGCAGAGGTCGCAAGGGAAGGAGCGCCTTTTGACTTTTTCAACGCAGAATTGGCTGGATGCCATGTCGTGTTTAGAGAGCCCCTGATGTGCCTAAACAGTGGAAACCTCCAACAAGTGACCCCATTTTGGAAACTAGACCCCTTAAGGAACTTATCTAGATGTGTGGTGAGCACTTTGAACCTCCAAGTGCTTCACACAAGTTTATAATATAGAGCCATGAAAATAAAAAATCATATTTTTTCCACAAAAATGATCTTTTCACCCCAATTTTTATTTTCCCAAGGGTAACAAGACCCCAAAATTTTTTGTGCAATTTGTCCTGAGCATGCCGATACCCCATATGTGGGGGTAAACCACTTCTTGGGCGCACGGCAGAGGTCGCAAGGGAAGGAGCGCCGTTTGACTTTTTCAATGCAGAATTGGCTGGACGCCATGTCGCATTTGTAGAGGCCCTGATGTGTCTAAACAGTGGAAACCCCCCACAAGTGACCCCATTTTGGAAACTAGACCCCCAAGGAACTTATCTAGATGTGTGGTGAGCTCTTTGAACCCCCAAGTGCTTCACAGAAGTTTATAACGGCCTGACGTGAAAATAAAAAATCATATTTTTTCCAGAAACCTGATCGTTTAGTCCCCAATTTTTTATTTTCCCAAGGGTAACAGGAGAAATTAGACCACAAAAGTTGTTGTCCAATTTGTCCTAAGTATGCTGATACCCCATATATGGGGGGGGACCACTGTTTGGGTGCACGGCAGGGCTTGGAAGGGAAGCAGCGCCGTTTGACTTTTTCAAACCAAAATTGGCTGGAATTGAGATTGGACACCATGTCGCGTTTGGAGAGCCCCTGATGCGCCTAAACAGTGGAAACCCCCCACAAGTAACACCATTTTGGAAACTAGACCCCCTATGGAACTTCTGTATCCGTAATGCCTTATGACACCCTGTATATATATATATATGGATTTTTGTCATTGGTACCTGTGATTGATATATCCTTTTGTAAATATGACCTGATGCATTATGATCATATATGGATTGTTTATGTAAATATGATCTTATACCGGGAATTTGTGTGTATATTCCATATTCTTCCTACATGTAGTTGATTTCTTACCGTAACACTTTTTACCTGTAGTATGTTCTCATTGGTGGCTCTGTTTGGTTCATGGGCTTCAGTAAAATGGCGATGGCATGCGCGCTATGCCTGGCTCGCACGCTCACTGCCTAAGGCCTCTAGCGGTCCCGATATGCGGAAGTGACGTCATGGAGGATTTCCTCCCCGCACGCCGAGACCTGAGTGCCGGATGCGGTGAGCAGTGGGACCTGGGGATGATGGCGCCATGTGCGTCAGGAACGCCAGCAGATTGTGCCTTACCTTGCTACACCTGTGAGATTAGGGAGGATTTGCCAGGGGAGACGCCACGATTGGTCCGGATTTGGATTTGGGGGTTATATAATTGGATACTAGTTAGGATATGACATGCACATTCCCCTTGAAAAAGCTGCAAAACGCAAAACGCGCGTCGGGGCTGCTGTGACTGTGTGGATTTGGTCATTTAATATGGGTATGTTTCTATCATATATGTTTTTCAGCTGCATATGATTTGTTTTAAGGTCATTGTTTACCAGATGGGCTGTATAAACCACTATTAATATAGTACATATTTATGCCATATACCAATGTATATATAGTTCTTCCAGTCACTATCTGTGCATAACATTTGGGTTACTCCTTTTCCCTTGTATGTTCGTATTTAATATATTTTTTGTAATTGTAACATTAATAAATTTGATATTTTTACATATATCCTCTTGTGAGTGGTGTGCTTTTGGATACCTTGTATCCTTGTTGTTAGTAATCCCCTATGGAACTTATCTAGATCTGTTGTGAGCACTTTGAACCCCCAAGTGTTTCACAAAAGTTTATAATGCCTGGGTGTGGAAAAAAAAAAAAATTTCCACAAAAATGATTTTTTAGTCCTAAATTTTTTATTTTTCACAAGTAAATTGGACCCTAAAAGTTGTTGTCCAATTTGTCCTGAGTACGCTGATACCAAATATATGGGGGGGAAACTGTTTGGGCGCACGGCAGGGCTTGGAAAGGAAGTAATAAAGTTTTGGAATGCAGACGTTGATGGGGGTCATGTTCCGTTTGCAGTGCCCCAGATCTGCCTAAACAGTGGAAAACCCCACAAGTGACCCCATTTTGGAAACTAGACCCCCTAAGTAACTTATCTAGATCTGTGGTGAGCACTTTGAACCCCCAAGTGTTTCACAAAAGGTTATAATGCCTGGGTGTGAAAAAAAAAAAAAAAAATTTCCACAAAAATGATTTTTTAGTCCCAAATTTTTTATTTTTCACAAGGAAATTGGATACCAAAAGTTGTTGTCCAATTTGTCCTGAATACGCTGATACCAAATATGTGGGGGGGGAAACTGTTTGGGCGCACGGCAGGGCTTGAAAAGGAAGTACCGTATATACTCATGTATAAGCCGACCCGTGTATAAGCCGACCCCCTAATTTTGCCACAAAAAACTGGGAAAACTTATTGACTCGCGTATAAGCCTAGGGTGAAAAATGATTATGCCCCCATATGATGCTCCACAGATTATGCCCCCATATGCTGCACAGATTATGCCCCTATATGCTCCAGATTATGCCCCCATATGCTCCAGATTATGCCCAATATGCTTCAGAGATTATGCCCCCATATGCTCCAGATTATGCCCCCATATATTCCACAGATTATGCCTCCGTATGATCCACAGATTATGCCCCCATATGCTCCACAGATTATGCCCCCATATGCTCCACATTATGCCCCCATATGCTCCATATTATGCCCCCATATGCTCCAGATTATGCCCCCATATATTCCACAGATTATGCCCCCGTATGATCCACAGATTATGCCCCATATGTTCCACAGTTATGCCCCCATATGCTCCATATTATGCCCCCATATGTTCCACAGCTTATGCCTCCATATGCTCCATATTATGCCCCATATGCTCCAGATTATGCCCCCATATGCTCCAGATTATGCCCCCATATATTCCACAGCTTATGCCCCCATATGCTCCATATTATGCCCCCATATGTTCCACAGCTTATGCCCCCATATGCTCCATATTATGCCCCCATATGCTCCATATTTGCCCCATATGCTCCAGATTATGCCCCCATATGTTCCACAGTTTTGCCCCATAGCTCCATATTATGCCCCATATGTTCCACAGCTTATGCCCCCATATGCTCCATATTATGCCCCATATGCTCCATATTTTGCCCCATATCCAGATTATGCCCCCATATGTTCCACAGCTTTTGCCCATTATGCCCCATATGCTCCATATTTGCCCCTATATGCTCCATATTATGCCCCCATATGTTCCAGATTATGCCCCATATGCTCCATATTATGCCCCCATATGCTCCATATTATGCCCCATATGTTCCAGATTATGCCCCATATGCTGCAAAAAAAATAAAAAAAATGACATACTCACCTCTCGTCGCTGGGGGCCAGGTGCCGGGGTCCTGAGCAGGCGGGGACACCGTCGCGCTATGGGGGACAGGTGCCGGCGTCACCTGTGATATTTACCTTTCCTCTCTGCATCGCAGCGCTGCGTCCTCTTCCTGGTCCTCGGCAGTGAATGATCTGGCAGGGGGCGCGGTGCTCACTAATAACATCATCGCGCCCTCTGCTGATCATTCACAGCCAAAGGAGTCAGACGAGGACGCAACACAGCGGTGGAGAGAAGACAGGTAAATATCGCTATACTCACCCCTCCGCCGCGCGTCCCTGCAGCCTCTCCTCTTCTCCCGGCGTTCTCCACAGCGCTTCCTTCCTACAGCGGTCACATGGTACCGCTCATTAAAGTCATGAATATGTGCATATTCATGACTTTAATGAGCGGTGCCATGTGACCGCTGCAGGAAGGAGCCGAAGATCGTGGGAGAAGCAGGGGGGCTGCAGAGACCGCGGCGGCGGAGAGGTGAGTATAATCTGACACCCCGTCCCCCTCCCCGCCGACCCCGTATATGACCCGCGTATAAGCCGAGAGGGGGACTTTCAGCCCTAAAAAATGGGCTGAAAATCTCGGCTTATACATGGGTATATACGGTAATAACGTATTGGATGCAGACGTTGATGGGGGTCATGTTCCGTTTGCAGTGCCCCAGATGTGCCTAAACAGTGGAAAACCCCCACAAGTGACCCGATTTTGGAAACTAGACCCCCTAAGTAACTTATCTAGATCTGTGGTGAGCACTTTGAACCCCCAAGTGTTTCACAAAAGTTTATAATGCCTGGGTGTGAAAAAAAAACAAAAAACAATTTTCCACAAAATTTATTTTTTAGTCCCAAATTTTTGATTTTTCACAAGGAAATTGGACCCTAAAAGTTGTTGTCCAATTTGTCCTGAGTACGCTGATACCAAATATGTGTGGGGGGGAACTGTTTGGGCGCCCCAGCAGGGCTTGGAAAGGAAGTAATAACGTTTTGGAATGCAGATGTTGATGGGGGTCATGTTCCGTTTGCAGTGCCCCAGATGTGCCTAAACAGTGGAAAACCCCCACAAGTGACCCCATTTTGGAAACTAGACCCCCTATGGAACTTATCTAGATGTGTGGTGAGCACTTTGAACCCCAAAGTGCTTCACAGAAATTTATAAACGCAGAGCCGTGAAAATAATTTTTTTTTTTTCCTCAAAATGATTTTTTTAGGCTGCTATTTTATATTTTCCCAAGGGTAGCAAGAGAAATTAGAACCCCAAAATTGGTGTGCAATTTGTCCTGAGTACGCTGATACCCCACATGTTGGGGTAAACCACTATTTGGGCGCACGGCAGGGCTCGGAAGGGAAGGAGCGCCATTTGACTTTTTGAACGCCACGTCGTGTTTGGAGACCCCCTGATCTGCCTAAATAGTGGAAATCCCTCAATTCTAGCTCCAACCCTAACCCCAACACACCCCTAACCCTAATCCCAACCCTAACCCTAATCCCAACCCTAATTGTAACCCTAACCCTAATTGTAACCCTAATTGTAACCCTAATTGTAACCCTAACCCTAATTCCAACCCTAACCCTAATTATAACCCTAACGCTAAGGCTGGGTTCATACTGCGTTTTACCAGCCTGTTGAACACATGGCGTTGACAGACTGGTAACGGTATAGCATAATGCGATCGCGTTATGCTATACCCGCTAGCGCAGAGGAATCAGCAGATGATTCATCTGCGCCAGCGGTGACGGAGCCCAGACGCTGCTGCCCGCGTCCGAGGCTACGTCACTGAATGATGGCACGTTGCGAACGCATGCCACTTTACGGCATGCGTCGCGATGCGCCCTCAAATGGGGGTGAATGGCAGCGCTAACAGACTGCGTTACACCGCGTTATTCCGCGGTGTAACGCAGTCCGTCTAACGGACTGCCATAATGCAGTATGAACCTAGCCTAACGCTAACCCTAATGCTAACCCTAACCCTAATTATAACCCTAACCCTAGTCCTAACCCTAACCCTAATTGTAACCGTAACCCTAATTATAACCCTATCCCTAACCCTAATGAAAAAATAAAAATAAATAAAATTTCTTTATTATATGTCACTAACTAAGGGGGTGATAAAGGGGGGGTTTATGTACTGTTTTTTTTATTTTGATCACTGTGATAGTTTATCACAGTGATCAAAATGTACTTTTACAGAATGAATGAATCATTCTGTTTTTGAATTTGCCGCAAGGCAGAGTCGGCGGGCGCACTGCGCATGCGCCCGACATTTTTTTTTACAGGGTGAAGACGCTGGAGGATCGGACCACAGGGGGCGCTGCAGGAGCCAGGAGGGGACACGGGGAAGAGCCCTAGGTCCCGGGGGAGGGGATCGGGGGTCCTGGGGACCCTATTTCTCTCCCCTCTGATGTGCGATCACATCAGAGGGGAGAGAAATTTACAGGCAGGATCGCTTTTTTTTTCTCTTTTGCGATCGCCGGTATAGGATTAATACCGGCGATCGCAAAAGCAGGGGGGCTGGGGGGACCCTGATTATGTTCTCTGGGGTCTCGGCTACCCCTGGTAGCCGAGACCCCGGAGAAATCCGGCTTGGTGGGCGCACTGCGCACTGCGCATGCTCCCGCCATTGTCTTTACCGGAAAAAGACGCCAGCAGATCTGGGAGGCACAGGAGGCCTGGGGGGACACCGGGAGGCACGGGGGGCTGATCGGGGGTCCCGGGGACCCCATTTCTCTCCCCTCTGATGTGCGATCACATCAGAGGAGAGAGAAATTACAGGGAAAAGAGCTTTTTTTTGCGATCGCCGTTATAGGGTTAATAACGACGATCGCAAAAGCGGTGTCGGTAAAAACTGACCCGAATCATGTTCTCTGGGGTCTCGGCTACCCCCGGTAGCCAAGACCCCAGAGAAAATCTGACTCTGGGGGGCGCTATAGGCTGTGGTTTAAGTACCCTTAATGACCGCCGTTAAAAGGCGTATCGGCGGTCGTTAAGGGGTTAAAATTAATATTTTATTTTTTCACAAACAAGATACAGCAGCCGAGATCTGATTTTGAAATTGTTTTGAGCCTATCTTCTACATTATGTGCGTCTTTGGTATCCAATTTCTCACTGGCATCTTTTATACCTAGTTTGAGACTCGCATCTGTTACACCTATCTTCTGACGAGCATCAACTCGTTACTAACGTCATACACAAAACAGCAATAGCACAAAAAGAGGACTTAAAAATCCTCCAAAAATTCAAAAAATACAGCAAAAAGGCAGAGATGCTCACCTGCCCAGGCCTTCAAACAAATGCACTATCAGGATGCAGTGGACCCATATAGTTAAGATGGCGGCAACACAGGTGCAAGAATACCGATGAGACAACCGCTCACAACCTACCAATCCATGGAGGGGGCGGCTGCTTGGTATATTGATGCACAATGAAGACTTGTATGTAGCGCTGTTCACATTATGGCAATGCAAAGCATCCAGTTAAACAGCCTAGTATTTACACCCTTCTATTAGATCAGGCACCTGTGTTGCCGCCATCTTAACTATATGGGTCCACTGCATCCTGATAGTGCATTTGTTTGAAGGCCTGGGCAGGTGAGCATCTCTGCCTTTTTGCTATATTTTTTGAATTTTTGGAGGATTTTTAAGTCCTTTTTGTGCTATTGCTGTTTAGTGTAGTTACTTGTAAGCGTGAGGATCCGTGAAGTGGATTACAAGCTTACGTACTTTGGCCAAAATACCAACTAATACCTCACATTTTTTAATGTGTTTTATGCACTTTATTTTAAAGGGTGCAGGTGGGCCCATTTGGTCTTGTAAACTGTGGTGTCTGTTCACATGGGATGCATTTTAATAGCGCTGGGCAGCCCGCCTGATCTAATAGAAGGGTGTAAATACTAGGCTGTTTAACTGGATGCTTTGCATTGCCATAATGTGAACAGCGCTACATACAAGTCTTCATTGTGCATCAATATACCAAGCAGCCGCCCCCTCCATAGATTGGTAGATTGTGAGCGGTTGTCTCATCGGTATTCTTGCACCTGTGTTGCCGCCATCTTAACTATATGGGTCCACTGCATCCTGATAGTGCATTTGTTTGAAGGCCTGGGCAGGTGAGCATCTCTGCCTTTTTGCTGTATTTTACTAACGTCATACAGTAGAGGACATCTCACTTTGATACTGTTTGTAGCATTTAGTCAATAATATACAGGCCTCATTGACAGGCCCCCAAAAATTCTTCTGTTACTAACGTCATACAGAAGGGGACATCTCACTTTGAATTTGCTTTGAGCCTATCATCTAAATTATGTGCATCTTTTGCATCCAATATTTCATGGCCATCTTTCATACCTAGCTTGAGACACGCATCTGTTACACCTATATTCTGTCGAGCATCAAATGCTCTCTGGTAATTGGTGTTGGGTAAATGAGTAATCGTTATAGGCTGCATCTTTGATCTCATACTTCCCATAGCCGCCCTGTTATTGGTCCTGTTGTACATTCCCATTCTGCAGTCGTCATGGCCCTTTTCCTGATCAGTTCATGTAACAGCACGTCGGCCATATTTCTCCAGCAAACCTGCACCTTACCAGCAGTAACTGTGGGATAGAGGGCATTCCAACGCCACGGACAATCTTTTACATTATTAAGGCCTCATCCACACTAAAAATAATTTTATTTTATGTTATTAACTGAATACAGAAGGGGAGATCTCAGTTTGAAATTGTTTTAAGCATCCAGTCAATGTTATACAGGCCTCATCGACAGGCCCCAAAAAATGCTTCTGTTACTAACTTCATACAGTAGGGGACTTCTCACTTTGAAATTGTATGGAGCATCTAGTCAATGTTATATAGGCCTTATCGACAGGCCCCCAAAAAATCTTCTGTTAATAACGTCATACAGTAGGGAACATCTCAGTTTGAAATTGTTTGGAGCATCTAGTCAATGTTATACAGGCCTCATCCACACCAACAAAAAAAAAATTCTGTTACTAATGTCATAAAGTAGGGAACCTCTCACTTTGAAATTTTTTTAGAACAGATATTCTTTGTCATAAAGGCCTCACCGACACTGAAACAATTCTTTCTGCTGTGAGTAACTTGATTAATCACGCCATATTTCCCTTCTAATATTGTGCCTCTGATATTCAGCTGTGTGCAGAGGTTGTGAGGAGTAAAAATTCTATTTTTAGTTGCTAATACTGTGCTCCTAGCACACTATCTGAGCAACATGACTGGGAAAAAGCGAGGTTGTGGAGGAAGGGGATTAGGCTTGGTGTTCGAGGTGTATGTGGCGTAGGTGCTAATGTTTCTGAAAGCACTAGTGAACCACTAACTTGACATCCTATCCAAAAGACAACTGACAACTTCTGTTACTGGATGTTGTATCTTTTAGTGTGCTGCATTGTTTTTGCATAATTGCAGTCTCTGATATCTTTAGTGGAACTTAAGTGCCTGCTGTTGCTGCTGCTGCTGGAAATGTTAACACTTATTTGCAGAAATATGAACAGTCATGCTTGGATGTTCATCTGCTGGGTTGGGTGTAGTGGAAGACCTGTCGGTCCCTATTACACTATTTCTACTGTGGTAAAATTGATGCCACTTTGTTAGTGTCTGACACTAATTTTTGTAAATGTGCAGATTTCGCGTTGGGTCTCTTTATGTGTGTTGACTTTAGCAGTAGGCCTCCTATACCGACAGTCCTCCACTGTCTTTGAGTCAACTACCCGTGTTACTATCCTTACATTTTTCTGACAATAGAAATCCTCAAAACTGATATGTGTGCCACCTGAGTGTTGTTGAGCATCATTTTCTATTTTTGGGGGGGTTTTATCACTTATATAGCACCAATAATTCAACATTTGCTTTACAGACATTACTGGAACTGTCATCATTGGGACTCATAATCTAAATTTGCTATCTCTATGTCTTCGTAGTGTGGGTAGAAAAATAATTACTGGGAGTAAACCTTCGCAAACACGGGTAGAACATACACACTCTTTGCAGAAGCCGGCTTTGTTGTGCTTGTAACACAGGACTGCAGCGCTGCAAGACTGCTAATGTTTTTGCATTGGCAACTGAATATTTCTGTGGTTGGAAGGCTATCAAACTGTGTGCCTCACTGCTGTGTTGGGGAAAATCACTGTCAAGATTGTCTTCCAGCATGTGTAGATACTGCAGTACGGGTGTTTCCCTTTTCAGGGGGGGAGGCAACAGGCAAAATTTATATTGTGGATAGAACACACTGGCAACCCATTAGTCAGCATTATTTGGAATTGTAACTATACGGGTAACAATCATGTAGGAGATAATGCTGCAAGAAGGCACTCATGGGTCGGTTTCTTTCATGAGGTCCAACTCTACAGTGTGTTGGTGATGAGATAACACTCAAGCTTTCTTCCTCCATTTACCCCTGGTACCTCATAGATGACATCTTCTCTGATTGGAGTCATTCACATCCCTTAATTCTGTAAGTAGCGTGGATGCCATGATGAGAGTTCACTTCCACAGCTCTTCTCTCCAATTTCCCTCTTCTCCATCTTCAGCAGCACATCTAGACATGGTGCTCTTAAAAATAAAAGTATCATTAAACTTCGCCATAAATAAAATATCTCCTATGCTGCACATGTGATTAAATAATTGCTGTGCTTTCAGCAGAAAATATCACCCTAAACTGTCCCTCTACAAAATATCCTCCCACATATACAAATATACACACTGCCCCTCTGTAAAATGCATGCGGCCCACGGGACTGTAGCTGGAGTATACCTGGACAGCCCACGTGGCCCTGTGTCCAGTGCAGCCCAGCCCCATCAATCCATGTGACACAATCATTCCTGCTCTGAATGTGTCAAATGTTATCATAAGTTTGTGCTTCTCTTTCTTTGGGATGTAAAGTTATCTTTCAATACAAGCAATTTTATGTCCATGATGCCGTGATCAGGGTTACAAAAATATTTGACAAAAGTTAGATCTATTATTTTTTCTTTTAGGGTGAGTTTCCACGGTCAGGAAACGCTGCGTGTTTGGCGCTGTGCGCTGGCGCAGCGCCAAACACGCAGCGTCCAGATGTTACAGCATAGTGGAGGGATTTAAAGAAATCCCGTCTCCACTATGCGTAACAACACGCAGGTGGCAGACCTGCGTAAACGGACATGCGGCGCGTCTTTTCAGACCGCAGCATGTCCTAGCGTATTGCGGCGACGCTGCGTCGCCGCAACGGAATTTAACACAGGGCTATGTAGCCCTGCGTTCTTTCCGGAGGTGTTCCGGAGGTGTCCTGAACACCTCCGGAAAGAACGCGCGTCAGAAAGGGGGCGGGGCTTAGACGGAGCGGAATTTCCGCTCCGTCAAATGCGCTGTGTTTCCTGACGGTGGAAACACAGCCTAATTGTGTAGTGATAAGAACTCATGCTTATTCTAAGCTTTTGCACTGCCTCACCCACATATAGACATATACGAGAATATGTGACTCAGATTTTTTGTTGTACTATGTCTGATGATGATGACTTGAGTAGTCTTGAAATCTTGCTTCTTATTACCATCTTTTCAGTTAGCCAAGAAAACGTATCAACCACTGGAGACTCTCAAATTTTAATAGCTTTCTATCTAAAGGCTAACACGGTACAAAGATATAGTGTTTACATTAATGAGACTTGGATTTAATTAAAAAGAGTCATAAATCATTGAATTTGGAAAAGAAAATTATTTTTTCTGTTTTGCATGAATTCCATGAAGTCTAAATCCCATTTCCTCCCACACAGTGAAAACATATTGTATGGTTAATTGGCTGCATATGAAAGTGGTCCATGTATGTGTTCAGGATAGTGAAAACATAAAAACACAAACAGAATAAAACAACACTATATTTATAGCCCAAGGGTAAATTCACATGCTTAATAATTTGTTACCGAAAGTTCTCCGACCACCTAATTTATCTGAAAGAACATTTGAATGAAATAAACAGATTTTCATTTTAATACCATATTTGAAATTGATATAATTATTTTTTTGTTTTTACAAAGACATTATAACATGTGTAACATGCAATCATTTGTGTACATCCATTATTCAGTCCATTCCTAAGCTTATTGTTCACATAAGTATTAACACTTTACTTTATGCACATTTGGTTTATCACCTATTTTACAGCAATAAACTATAATTTGTGTCAAAAGTTTTGCTTGGTGGGGTCCAACTGCTGACACCTAAATTAATCTCTAAATCGAAGAAGCAGAGGCTTTATCTACCAGCGTAGTGATGATTTTGACTCCATGGGTGTTTTCCAGAAACAAGCAGCAGTGAACAGTTTGGTGGAAAGGTTGCTGAGTGAAAATTACAAACTGCCACTGTAGTCCCAAGCACGTTGTAGTGACCAGTACATTATGCCTAGTGTTAGGGTTCGAGTTCCCGCTGCTGCACAAGGGGAGTCTTGAACCAGTCCCGCTGCGGTCTCCATTCATCTCCGTCTGCAGTGAAGCCTGCTCAGCTTAGACGTCGGTCCCAGCGTCTCACCCAGTCTAACAGTGTGCAGAGGATTACTGCTGTTCCTCCAGGCTCTGCTATTGTGGCCAGTACTGGTTAGCGGCGAGCAGACGTCTTTAGGACAAAGTCCTTGTTTTCCCCTTCTGAGCATGCCCAGAGTGAGATTTCTCATTGGAGATCAGGGGTCACATGCTCAGGTACTGCAGCAGCTCCTATTGGTCCGCCAGGAAGGTCCTGTGACTACTGGTGTTCTGGAACAAGTTTCATTGATCCTTGTTTCTGGCAGGTCCTGTAGCTGTGGCTATAAAAGGGTGCATGGCTGGGCCGCCATGCGCTAATATCAACCATTATATGCTTTGCGCCAGTGTGGTCATGCGTGTGTGTGGTTATGGGCCTGGCTGAAATAAGCCCCTAGAATACCGACTTAATCGGTGAGGAGTTTGGTATGCTAGCTGGTCAGGGTCGGTGTCCTAGATGCCCTAGATTACCGGCATAACCGGTGAGGAGTTTGATTGCCGTATTCAGGGTCTGGCATTCAGACGCCATAGATTGCGGGTGACTCCCGCGAGGACATTAGCGCATGATCACGTTCTATGTTCGCTTAGAACTTAACTGTGTACCTGGGTGCCTGACAGGACACAGAACTTTTTCTCAGCGACCTGTGACGTAACAGGGTTCGCTTTCAACGCTAGACAGCGCCCTAGCGTGTTTATTTTGCGACTCAGTTGTGTTTAGTGAGTTCGCACACATCGCCATATAGCACTGCGGCACTCCTTCTAGCGGCTCTGTGAAATAACAGAGCTTGTTAGGAACATTTTGCATAACATTTGGGATCACATTTATCCTGCGCTCTACGCTAAGCACTTACATTGGTGTTTCCATCTTAATTTCCAAGTGACGTGATACAGATGAAACCCCCAAAGGGTCCATTCACTATAATGAGTCAGCTGAGTTACTCTGGACTCCATTCAGTGGTGTCCTTCTTTTCAGAAGTGCACAAAACTATGGTCGACTGCACTTTTCTGCAAGCCTAAAAAGATGGACACCACTGGATCACAAGTCATATGGCATCCACAGCGCCTCCATCTGCCTCATTATAGGGAATGTTCCATCTGAATCACGTATTTCAGAGATTTATATGGAAACACCGGTGTAAGCGCTTAGTGTAGAGCGCAGGATAAATGTAAGCCGAACGATTTTTGGGAGACAGAATGAACAAAACACCAGCAGGTGAAGAATTGTTTTTATTTATTTTTTATGCCATTCCTCGTGCGGTATAAGTGATTAGACAACTTAATTGTTTGGATCGGTGCAATTACAGCGATACCAGATTTATTCCCGTTTTTTTATTTCTGGCTGCTGTGACACACAAAAATATGCTTTTATTGCAAAAGCATTGCCATATTTTGAGAGCTATAATGTTTCCATATATCAACTGACAGAGTCATGTGAGGGCTTAATTTTTTGCGGAAGAAGTTGATGTTTTTATTGGTACTATTTTTGAACACATAACATTTTTTGATCACTTCCAATTCTGATTTTTGTGAGGAAGATGGAACAAAAAACAGAAATTGAGGAATTTGTTTTTTTTTTTTGTTTTTTTTATGCCATTCCGCATGTGATATAATCGATAATAATTGTTTGGGTCAGTGCAATTGCAGAAACACCATGTTAGGGTTGGCGGATCACACTAAATAAAATAAATAATAAAGTGCGATTGCAACCTGGGGTCCACCGTGCAGAGATGTTACCAGCTGCTAATGTGAACAATGACGGAACAAAACGGCGAGTGTTCACCTTAATACGACTGCGCTAACTCCATGCAGTATGAACAGAACGCAGAGTACTCAGCTCTGTTAGCTTCACAAAGAGGTAGAGCTAAAGGGTTGAGCTCGCTCTGTACCTGACCCATGCTAATCGCACACGTGGTTGAAAGAGATGCTGAGTCAAAGATAAAAACTAAAAACTGACACTAGCTACAAAACCCTGGTAATCTCTCTAATGGTCAAAGTATCCCTGACATGACCTGCTAAACCCTTCCAAAAAATAGGTATCAGAACCTTATCAGGCCACTCCAACTCGGAAGCCAGAGTATGAAATTAAATGGCAAATTCTCTAACCATGGACGAACCCTGAGTTAATGCCAGGAGTTGTAGTGGGTATCATGGGTAACTTGTGGCCCCAAAAAGACCTCTTTCAGGGCACCCAAAAACGGGAGGCGTTAAGGATCAGTTGGTCACCACATTTCTATAACGTAGCCCACTCCAACGTTCTGCCTGACAAAAGGGTAATTACAAATCCCACCTTGGTTCACTAAGTTGGGAATCGTGCAGCCAGTAACTCCAGATGAATAGAGCACTGATTTACAAAACCCCAAGAGGCCTTGCTGTCCTCAGAAAATTTGTCAGCCGGCGAAAAATGCGGTACAGTTGAAAGAGACACCGCAGCAGAAACCATAGTAGCGGCTTTGCTGGCTGCTTGTGCTGCCACTGCGTTAATATCCACAGCTGTAGATGTCCGCTTGAGAGTGGAAAACCTTCTTTCTAGCTGCTGGCTATATCGCTTGAGTTGCAGCTTGTCCACAATTGCTAGCCAGACCCTGGTGCTAGTATACTGTTAGGCCGGCATCACACTAAGGAGGAATACGGACGAGTGAGAGGCGTGAAAATCACGCATTACACTCGGACCAATATTTCTCTATGGGGTAGCTCTGATCATGCGTACATTTCTGGGCGTATTTTACGCTGTGAGACACTCGCAGCATGCTGCGATTGTTATCGTATTGCGCACGTTGTACGCCAATGAAAGTCTATGGGTGCGAGAAAACAACGGATTACACACGGACCACACGTGTGACTTGCGAGAAATATGCAAGATTTCTGCAGCTCACAGGAAATGGTGCAAGACATGAATCAGGAAGCTGACACATGCTAATTAGCTCGAAAAGAGCGCCAGACATCCCGGAAGAACGCCTTCACGGAGTCGGCCATAATGTCTATACACATCAATGTGGAGATGTTGATAGTGTTGGTCCAGAAGAGGCCCGAAATTTGGGATCAACGGGATGCACACTATGCAGACCACGCAAGAAAAGAGGCGGCATGGAGGTGCATCTGTGGGCAGATGTTTCCCCACTTTGGGGACAGCCCACGCGAGGAGCAGCAGCGAATGAGTAAGTTACCTGATTTTTTTAACAATCATCTTCACGGTCAGAACTTAATAATTGCGAGGAGTTTCCCTAAAATAGACTTTTGTATGTATTTTTTTGCTTTTTTGCGCCAAAATGTTAGGATACTCACATCCGACTAGGCCCCCATGACTATGTGAAGTGTATGTACAACAATTTGCCATTGTACAGCTACGTAAATTATGAAATTATATGTCACATTGCAGTGGATGATGTCATGGGAAGATGGAGAAGCATCAGCGATGAGTACCAGCGGGAACGGCAGCAAAGGTCCAGGAGCGGATCTGTGGCACCGACAAAAAGAAAATATGACTACTTTGACTTTCCCTGCTCCTATTCTGAGACTGTAAGTATTAGGGTTTGAGTTCCCGCTGCTGCACAAGGTGAGTCTCGAGCCAGTCCCGCTTCGGTCCCCCATCCATCTCCGGCCGCATTGGAGCCTGCTCAGCAAAGACGTCAGTCCCAGCATCTCGCCGGTCTAATACTGTGCAGAGACTTGCTGCTGCCTCTCCAGGTTCTGCTATTGTAGCCAGTACTGGTCAGTGGTGAGCAGATGTCTTTAGGACTAAGTCCTGCATTTCCCCTTCTGAGCATGCCCAGGGTAAGATCTCTCATTGGAGATCAGTGGTCACATGCTCAGGTACTGCTGCAGCTCCTATTGGTCCGCCAGTAAGGTCCTGAAACTACATGTGTTCTGGAACTTTCATTGGATATTTTCTGGAGGTCTGTAGTTGCTACAATAAAAGGGTTGCATGGCCTTGCGGCCATGCGCTAGTATTAATTGCATTATGTGCTTGCGCCAGTGTGATCATGCATGCATGTGGTTAGGAATAGAAATAAGCCCTGAATACCGGCACTTCCGTGAGGAGATTCGTATGTATGTGTTCAGGGCTTAGCTGAAATAAGCCCCTAGAATACCGGCTTCTCCGGTGAGGAGTTGTTTGTTTGTGTTGCTTACTGCATGACCACGGACTGCTATCCGCACAGCAGTTATCTGTGTAGCCCTGTGGTGTTAACAGGACACAGTCGCTATCTCGGCGGCTTTACCGTAGTGACTCTGTAGTGTAACAGAGTTCGCTTATACAGCCATATAGTGCCACAGCATCTATGTTTGCGACTCTGTGAAGTAACAGAGTTCGCCTTTACCGCCATCTTACTAGCAGCAGGCTTTGCCTGCACGGTGGACCCCGGGCTGCGAACGCACCCACTATTTATATTTATTTGGTGCGTTCCGCAGACCCTAACAGTAAGTACATACATCACACCACATAACACATATGCAGTTTAGGCTGACCTCTCCAACATGTTCTAATCCCATTTAATTTCCTAACAGAACCCAACCTCACTGAGATGGAGACTGGCTCAGACTCAGAGGCAATTATAGACCCGGTTGGGGGAGGTGAAGAGGTGGCTGGCCCATCTTGTGACCCTCCCATCAGCATCCCCCAAGCTTCCTAAGCACCAGGACCTGAGCAACCAGCACCTCTACCTGTACCAGAGCCAGCAGCTGCAGCAGCATCCGCCATTGGTGATGAAGCAGCAAACAGCAGAAGCCCCACTGTACCTCTGGGGGGCTCCCCCCAGCCTGCCGCAATATCCCACCATGGGAGAAGACGGCAAGATATCACAGCCTCTGACACACGGAGGCATGTGAACACTGGGGTACTCAATTACCTTTCAAGGGCAGCTGTGGATGAGGGTGAGGAGGCCTATGCACGTAGCCTTGCCCGCTACCTTCGTGCCCTACCCCGTGAGGTCAGGCTCCATGTGCGAGGATCAATTCAGATCCTAATTGATGCATGCACACCCACCAATACCCCATATGAGGTGTTTGAATTCCTTGAGACGTGGCAGCTCTCACCCTGTAACCTTCTGCACCTTACCCCCCACAAAAATGTGCATGCTCAATTAGGATCTGAGGATCCTCCTGCATGTGCGCCTACACCTCAACCCATTCCCCCACAAAACTAACCTTGGCAACAACAAGGTCAAATGGCAGGCTATAACCCAACTTCCCAATATGGCCACTTGTACAGATCCAGTGTTGGAGGCTGGTCCCAACTTGGATTTGCTCAACATTGGTCATATTGGGGGGTATGATTCTCGTGGGTACCAGCTTCCCCAGGAGTATAATCTCCATTATCTTTATGGCAATCTACCCACACACCAACCTGACCGTGGCCATATGTCAGCTCATGGCCCTGAAAACCCACCCTAACAGGGTGATGGTCAAGGTGTTCAACCAAGCCAACAACACAGAGACGCCCGTCACCCGCCAACCCCACCACCCACATACCACCAACTCTGATTTGTTATTTTTCTTATATATTATTATTTGAAACCCAGTTTGTTATTTTTTTATATTTATTTTTACAACATGTTATGTAAAGCATATTTGCACTAATCTGAAAGTCTCAAAATACCATATGGTACAGATATGGTGTTCAGTGGGCTAAGTGAAAGTTTGTTATTTTATTTTTCTCTTATTATTTACACCAATGTTTGTTATTTTTTTATATTTACTTTAACTCCATGTTGTCTATTGCATATTTTCAGTAGTCTAATCTTGTCAACCAAACATATGGGTAACATATGGTCTTCACTAGACATAGTGAAAGTTTGTTATTTTCTTTATATACTATTATTTACACCAATGTTTGTTATTTTTTTTATATTTATTTTAAATCAAAGTTGTCAAATGCATATTTGAAGTTGTCTAATCTTAACAATCAAACATATGGGTCACATATGTTGAGCTCTAGGCATAGTGACTGTTTGTTATTTTCTTTATGTACTATTATTTATTGAACTGTTTGGTTATTTTTTATGACTTATTTTGGTACTTGTTGTGTAAGAATGCACACTTACACTATTGTGCTTTGAATACATATACCATATGGTTCAAATATGGTAGTCACTACCTCAAGTGGCAGTTTGCACATATAAAGATCTATTTTTATATAAAGTTGTGACTTTTTTTTCATAAGTAATTTGTAATCAACCAACAACACATCTGTTAGGAACATTAACACCAGACACAAAGAGAATGTCAGAAACCAAAATAATTTATGTATACACACAGCTACATTACAGCATTGATAATGCCTCATCTTGCCATGTTGTAGTACCTTGAGGTGACACAAAATACTGGATAAAGAGATCACGGGTTTTCAGTCCTGAGAGTGGACGACGTACAGGGATTACATGTGGGCTAGGCATATCCCCATTGGTCACCACACTTTCACCAACATCAGATGGGCTACAATCATGCATTCAAGTGAAATTGTGTAGGACAACACATGCTTTGATGACCTCATTGATGTTAGCTTCACTCAGCTGAATTGCAGACTGGAGGACCGCCATTTTGCACATAGAATGCCAAAGGCACACTCCACCAGGCGCCTGGCATGTGACAGGCGCAAGTTAAAGATCCTACGACGGAGGTCAAGGTTTCGTCGTGGAAATGACCTCATGACATTCCTAGATAGTTGAAAGGCCTCATCCCAACTACAACATACACCACAGGTTCAAAATTGGAGCCAGGAAGTTGCCGTGCTGATGGTAGCTCCAACTGGTTATTACGCAGCCGCCGACCCATAATGGAAGAATTGAAGACTCTAGAGTCTCCAGTCCTTCCATAGGCCCCAATGTCTACAATTATAAACCTGTAGTTACTGTCAACCAGAGCCAACAGCACTACAGAAAAATATTCTTTATAATTATAGAATAGGGACCCTGAGTTCGGCGACTTACGCACTTTTTAACTTAGTCCCACTAAGTAAACTCTGATCACAGTTATAAGAATAGCAATGCAGGAGCAACTGTCAGTGCTGCACTGACAGAAGTTAGTTCGATCATGCACTGCGCATGATCTAACTAACTTACTAGAGCCTGGTGACCCGGATGTTGTCATGATAACATCGGGTCACCCTGGAAATAATCAGGCCCCCGCAATGATGTAATGGGTTCATCGACTGGAGGGCAGAGGGAGCTATTTCCATATGCCTGCCTACTAAATGCTGTGATCGACATCGAGGTAGTGAGTGCGGGATGTCAACTGTCAGAATTGAATGGCGTCACCTTTCACAAGTTCAAGTGTTGACATACTGTATATGTCTGGAAAGCGGTAAGACGAGCGATGCAAAAGATGACCCCATGTGATGATATTGAGGCATTTTTGATGGTGTCTGAAAGGGTAGCAGAGCAAGAAAAGCTGCTGCCTGCGCAGTGGGCGGAGATGCTGGCCCCCTATCTAACTGGCGAGTTCCAAAAGGCTTATTATGACCTGTAAGGAGTATGCCAAGTTAAAAACAGAAATATTAGCATGCTCAGGAGTGACTATGTCTGTCCGAGATCAAAGGGTCCACCCCTGGGCATATGCAGTGATAAACCCCCTCGCTCCCAAATGTTTGACTTGCTGCATCTGGTACAGAAGTAGCTGCAGCGGGAGTCCTCCACCTCAGCCCAGCTGGTAGAGCAGGTTGTAATGGACAGATTTATTCACTCCCTTCTTAAGCCAGTGAAGACCTTGGTTGCCAAATGGACCCCCGAAATGCAGACAACCTGGTTGGCCTAATGAAAAAGTTCAGGTGGTTAACAGGTCCCTAAGGAAGCGCTGTTGTTACATCCCCGTACTGAGGTACGCAGAAAGAGTTCAATTCTCAAAAGAAGGATAATAGAGCCACAACTGGGGATGTCTGAGGTCATAATGTGTTGCTGAGGGGTTGCCAAAGGCCGCTGTTAAAGACTATGAGCCTGGTGAGGGGCCGCAGGCATGACCCGTTACAATAAATGGGATACCGGTGTCAGGACTTTTTGACTCAGGGAGTTTAGTGATCCTGGTAAGAGCCACAATCCCCCATTAGTTGATCCCAGGGAAACAAGTGGGCATCTGCTGTATTCATGGAGATGCTAAGGACTACCCTGTTGCCAGAGTGACTGACTACCAAAACAAACTGTGGCACTGAGTCCCATGAGGTCAGAGTGGTTAAAGACCTGCTACACCCAGTGATAATAGGGCAGGACTTTTTCTTGTTCTGGGACTTATGGCAAAAGGCAGGGGTGCTAAGTTACTCAGACAGGAGCCAGCTGAACCATGAAAAAAACATGAATTCCCCCAATATGTCCATGCTGTTGACAAGGATGAGACGGTGTCCATGAGACAGAGATTTCTGGGTTCTAAGGAGGGTACTAGACCTTGGCCATTCTCATGTCTTGGGTGGGCATCTGGGAGTAGACAACTCAAGAGGTTCTACTGGCCTGGATGTCACCCAGAGATTGTTAATTACTTCTAGTCCTGCCATACCTGACAGCTTACTGCTCCCGTGTCCCACTTCCACAGTCCCCTAGTGATGTTGCCAATTATAGAGGTTTGACCAGATTGCCATGGACCTTGTCAGGCCCCTAGTTAAGTTTGCCAGAGGGAACCAATACATCTTAGAGGTGATGGATTATGCAACTATCTTCATTGTTGCTTTTTAACACGTGACAACGACTCTGCCACCTTGACCTCTTTCACACTGGGTTCAAACACAGAGATTCTATGGGATCTCTATCTCGCTATGGCTTAATCAGGTTAATGTTATAAACCTGGTATGGCTTCCTTCTCTCTGGTTTGTGGACTTTATTGTTGACATCACCAACTTTTTCACTTACTTAATAGGGGCCCTGCCACTTGGTCAGGAATTTACTCTCCAACATAGGTACCAGCACAAGTACTCTATCTGTAGGGCTGAAGTGTCTTACCCTTGCTGATCTATCATACACCATCAACTGTGCATCTTGTACTTTGAGGTGAAATATCACAATGGTCATCACCTCGGCAACTTTATCTTGCATCTGGGCCACATGTTCGTTTGCACTCCTGTAGGGTGTATACTCCACCTCACAGATCTCTTTCGCTACATCCAGGAGTCATGGGGATGTCGACCATACAACAGTTAAAAAGGGGAATATTCAGTAAAGTCATGTGGGACTTCTCTAATGGAGAACAGAAGGTATGGCAGTAGACAGTCTCAGTCTCGGCAGTCCTTCTCTACGATCTTCTTTAACATGGCCTTCAAGATTTTATTAAACCTTTCACCAAATCATTCATCTATAGATGGTAGGACTCATATCCTCAGCTATGTGCTTTGCAGGGCTTTGGACAACTCACTCATCACCTTTGACATAAATGGAGTCCCTTGGTCCATTAGGATCTCCTAAGGCAAACCCGTTCTGGAAAAGATATGGACCAACCTATGGCTTCTGGATATCTTGTAGCACAGTCCAGTACCACCAGGATATACTGATGCCTCTGGCAGACTTGACCGGGGATCCCACTAGATCCATGGCTATGTGATCAAATGGGACCTCAATGATAGGCAACGGCACTAAGGGGCTACAGAAGTGGGCCACCGGGAAGGTCAGCTAGCTGATGGGACAGGACCTACAATAAGCCATGATTTCTCAAGAGAACCGGCCCAGTGGAACCTCTGAAGGATGCGTTCCTGTTTTTTTTCTACCCCAGATGATCACCTAAACATGTGTATTGGCCATATCTAATACCCTGCATCTGTATGGACCTGGCTCCTCCCCTCTCCGCTTGGTGACCCAATGTAGTAACTTCCCATTTTTGGCAAAATGCGGATATTGGATGTCAGCCCCGGCCATTAAGACTGAACGATCAATACTAGGCAAAGCAAAAAAGCAAAAACAAAACTTTACATAGTCCCAAAAATGACAGTGGTTGCATATAGGTCTAAACAAGAGGCATTAATCAGTACTTCACAATGGATACATGAAAATGACAGTGGTCATATGTAGTATACATAAGATGTATATGAAGTGCATGAGGAAATGTCCAATGACAGCTGTTACAATGGAAATCTCTCATCCAATGTTGCAGCTCACAGGGTGACTAAGGAGACCTTTACCATCCGGTGCTCAAAGGAGATAATCCCCATCAGATCTGAATAGAGTAAAGGCAGGAGCATTAACCCTACAAGTCCCTATGGGTCAGTATAATGTCCCTGAGCCCCATAACTCCCATTGTTACAAGGGCAGTCCACAGCTCTCCCTCAGCTGTACTAGCTCTAAGTAGCCCTGTGTGCCTCCTGACACATTTCTCCTCTCAAGTCATCAGAGAAGGACATATGCACCCTTAGAATCAAGGCCAAGTGTCCACTGCCCACCCTACTGTTACTCAAAAATGGTGTGGCAGTGAGAAAACCAATCCAGTTCATTTAGATATTAAGAAGGGAACCCCATGTGACCCACTCTCACCTGTAATTTAATCAAACTAATTGCATACATAGGAATATTACCTGGGAGCATGTGTCACGGTGTGACACGACCCAAAGGGTGGTCGGTCAGCAGACAGCACAACTCACAAACAACGGGATGGAAAAGGTGAGAGGAAGGCCCTAACAGTAGGGAATGAGGGATGGTCACCATCTGAGCTCAAGCTGAGCCGTCCGTGCACTCCCTAATAACTATGTAGGTCCTTCCCCCGCCACTGTCACAAATCTAGTCCTAGTAGTCACCATTGCTGCCCTGGCTAGTGCATGGCCAGCAAGAAGCAGTAGCTCACTCTGCAGATAATACACACAGAGGGAAGTGACAAACACCAAAGGGACAGGTGAAAACACCACACTGTTATGATTTGGTAGCGAGGAGGACGGTAGCAAAAATAGGCTTAACAACCAGACACACAAAGAGGTTGCTAACTAGAGGTTGCAGACCCTAAACTGACAGCACAACTAGAAGTAGCCGTGGACGTGTCTACGGTGCCCTAGACACCTAGACACAGCGGAGAGTTAACTAAGCCTGAAGAGAGAAGGGAAAGGTAACTGCCCCGGAGGAGACCCCAAAGGAATAGATAGCCCCAACATTATTGACAATGAGGCAGATGAAGCACACACACAGACAGAAAAAAGTGAGCAAATGCTGGGGACCAGCTGTCTAGATAGAACAGGAAAGAAAGAACACTGTCTGCAATCCAGCAAAAATCCTGAAAGCTAAAACACTTCTGATATGCAAAATATAGAGACACACAATCTCTTCCCGCTAAATCAGAACTCTGGTGTAACTGGAAGCAAAAACAGATACTGAATTAACAGGAACTGTACCACAGAAAGACTAAAGCGGGCTGTGGCAAATGAACACAGAGTCCAGCAGATACTGAATTTACAGGAGCCGAAAATACATGAACTGTAGCAAATCAGCGGATGCAGAAACAACAGGAACTGAAATACATAAACAGAGCAAATGAGAAACAGTGTTCAGCGCAGGCCCTGCAAGGAAACTGGCTGTACAAATCAATAGGCAGAAAACTGAGATAGACAAAACAATGCAAAGAATAAACAGCAATTAACTTATCTGAAGTTGCAGGACAAAGAAGGAAGCGAGCTGACTTCCAAAAGAGACAGGAAGCAACAAATCACCGACAAGGATCATGGGTAGGTTGCTCATTTATATCTTCCCAGTCAGCAACCCCAGATTGCCAATCATCGTCCCCAGCTGATAGGCCTCTGTTAGCCAAAGCAGCTTCATTACTATCAGCAGCCACCAGAGGGAGCCCAAACTCAGAAGTCAGATCCAGAGCGTTCACAACACCACACTTAGCTTATGAACACCACTGCTAAGTTCCAACAATAGCAACTGGACTCCAAACACCAGACATGGCTGGCTGACACCAGATAGCAGCTCCTGCTAGGCTGGTGATCCAGGAATAAACTGTATTACCACCAGTCAGCTGATGCTTCAGGTGACCTTTTAAAGGATGGTGGGAGTGGTCACCACCCACATCAGCTGATCCAGAAGCACTGCAGTAACACCAGATTGCCAGCATGGAAAAACTGGCATTAACCCCCACTGGCCTGAAAGGAAAAAAGTTTTAACTGAGTTGAACCAGATCCACCACAAATCGAAAAATGGATCGTGACATCATGCAAGCTGTTAACATTCGGCCAAACCCCGACCCTATGACATTGCCTTACAGGACCTTCCATTAGAATGTAATGTTGCAGCTCAAACAGGAACTTCCTGCAGCGACGTGTCATGAGCCTCGTGATGCCCACCAGGGATTCAGAATATATTTCAATTGAAGTGGGAAAAGGAGGATAAAAACCACCTAATAGGCGTATAATGAGGGGCAAACTCCAATGTAAGCATAGGTTATGTGTCAAACTAGGGAATTCCCACATCAGGCATTTTCTCAGATAATGTAAACAATACACAAGTAAACAATAACCTCTCTCAGGAACTATCATTCAATGTTAATTATTTTTAGGAGAGAGGCAGCTTCAACTGGAATTAACGCCAAATACTTGGCTATTCCAGTGAGGAAATAGTATATGGTAAGTGGTGAAGTTCAGGTCTCTAGGACCTAAAAACAGAACTTTATGCAAAGAATAACAAAACAAAAACAGCCTTTTCCAGCACAAATTGAAAACACAAAGTAAATAGTCAATACAGGAGTTTGGATTTGCCTACTTCGATTAGTGTGCAGCTCTTCAGCTATTAGCACAGACGAGCAGCACAAGAGGTCTCCAAACCTTCACACACAGATACTGAGTAAGTCACTTGGCCTCCTTTCTATCGGCCATACCATGACCCTGGGATGGAGATATATGAACAGCCAGACCCACCAATCTCTTTGACTGCTCATAAACTGAACACTGATAAACCCTATTAACTCTCTCAACGCTATAAGTTCTGAAGCCTGCTTTCCTGGGCTTACATCACCGAAGCTACCAGCCTTAATGATACATATCTCCCCTCAAGGACCTGTTCAACGACCATTTCATAATATCTAGATATCTAGATATTGTAGCGTGATTAAGGGTCACATAGATAGATGGTGGAGTAGGGGCATCACTATACCTTTGTATGTGTTTAAGGACCTGTGATGATGTCACTCCCACATGACCAGTCATGTGATATGTGATAGCTGGGTGTCAGCTATATAAAGTAGATTACTGCTGACCACAGGTGTCTGTGGCTGGAGGTGTGGAGACCTCCTTTGGGTGTGTGCTAAAGACACTTACCTGCTGTACTACATGGACTGTGTATTTGCCTTTTTGTTACTTTGTGCCGGAGAAGGCTGTTTTGTTTTTCTAACCAGAGCAGTTTATGATGTTTAAATAAACTTGCTTGGACAACCGAGTGCAGTCGTTCTCCTGTTTGCCTCCAATCGCACCTGAGCGAGACACATCCCTACAATTGGTGGAGGATGCGGGCAGCATTCCCAGCGGAGAAGTGAAACTGTTACTGCATGTCCTGGGTCAAGTCTGTAGCAAGCCAGCAAGCATTGCAGGTGAAAATGGAGGACCTGCTGAAAAACTTGGTCCAGTGGCTGTCACAGCAGCAAGAGACCAACAGGCTGTTGTTGCAGCAGATACAACAGAGCCAGCAGGAGCATCGGCAAAAGATGCAGCAGAACCAGCAGCAGATGCAACAGAGCCAGCAGGAGCAACGGCAGCAGATGCATCTTCTGGTAAACACCATCCAGGGCAGGACGAGCGCCATAACCCCATGTCGGGCTGATGACAACCATGTCAGGAAAGCGGTAAGACGCACATTGCAGTAAATGACTCCTGGGGATGATGTTGAGGCTTTCCTGACGGTATTTGAGAGGGTCGCTGAGAGGGAAAAACTTCCGCCAGAGCAGTGGGCAGAGATACTGGCGCCGTATCTGACGGCGGAGCCCCAGAAGGCGTACTATGACTTGACGTTGCAGGACGCCAAGGAGTATCATAAACTGAAGCCTGAGATTCTCGCACGTTTGGGGGTGACAATGACTATCAGGGCACAGCGAGTTCACCGCTGGGCCTATCACCGGGACAAACCGCAGTGCTCCCAAATGTTTGACCTGTTGCAACCTGGCCCAGAAATGGCTGCAGCCAGAGTCCGCTACACCTGCGCTGATAGTGGAAAGAGTGGTGATGGATCGGTTTGTGTACGCCCTGCCGAAGCCTATACAAACTTAGGTTGACCAGGGTGATCCCCGGAATGCCGATGAACAGGTCGGACTGGTTGAAAGATACCAGGGAATGGAAGGCTCCTTGGGGAGGCAGCCCATTCTGTACTGGGGGCCCCAACAGGGGGCAGAGTCCCAAAAAGGGGTGGGGTGTCCAAGGTCAAAATGGCGGGGGGAGGTGGTGCCCAAGGTCCCTGCGGGTGATATTATTTGTTGGAGGTGCCACGAGCCAGGACATATAGCTGCCTGGTGTTCCCAGACTATCGAGCAGATGGACTGCAGCATAGGACATCGTATTTCATTTTATGCATATCCAGCCTGCAGTGGGAACCCCTTCCCCAATCAGGGTCCTCAAGTATGTCCATGAAGGTGAACGGTGATGCAGTCACGGCGCTGCTAGACTCTGGGAGCTTAGTGACCTTGGTGAGGGCCACTTTTCCTCTCAACATATTACCAGGGAAAAAAGTCGGCGTTTGATGTATACATGGTGATGTAAAGGACTACCCTATGGCCAGAGTGGACATTGAAACGACGCATGGCACTGAGTCCCATGAAGTCGGCGTCGTTCGGGACTTGGTGCGCCCTATAATTATAGGCCGAGATTTCTGTTTGTTTTGGGATCTGTGGGGAAAGGATTCTGAGGTCACTAGGGAGAATGTGGAACCAGTAAACCCTAATAAAGTACTGCCACACTCAGAGGGGCGGAGTCCCAAACTGAGTGGGTGAGGAGAAAAGAGGTGGCGGCGGATAAGCCGATTGACTATTGCCGGGTTCAGGGTTCGAACAGCGCATGTCCAGAATGGTGTACTGACTTTACATCTGACAGGGGGTCACAGATCTGTTCTCTAATAGTCAATGGAGAGTGTGTGAGTGGACTTCTAGACTCAGGGAGCTAGTTGACCTCGCTGAGCGACACACTCCCTGTCTATCTGATTCCCAGAAGGAAGATGGAAGTCCATTGCATTCATGGGGTCGCTAGGGAGTATCTGGTATCCAGGGTAATCATTGAGACGCCCACTATTATTTCTAGCCATGATGTCCCTGTAGTCCCTGACTTGCCATACCCTATAGTAATAGGCCGGGATTTTGAACGGTTTTGGAAGGTGTGGGACAAAGGACTGGCTGATTGCTCAGAAGGGAACCGGAATGACCCTAAGAGAGCCCCATCCCAGCAGCCAGCTGGAGTGGTTTCTGATAGTGTGGTGGGTAAAACAGAGGTAGCACCACCTAAAGTCAAAGATACCGAGTGCCTGGTGACCGGAAGAAAGTGTGGGTCAGACCAAAGTGGGGACTTTGAGGTGACCAAACATATGACCGAAGGAAACTGGGTAGCTCCATGAATAGGGGCCGACACCTGGTTAAGTGGGGACTTGCTGTTCCAAGATGACAGGGGGAGTGGGAATGACTCCTATGCAGACGGTAACTCAAACGCAAGTGAAAGCGAGTGCAGCAAGGTGGAGTTGAGTACAAGTGGCAGATCTCCTCCTCGCCGCAGGGGCTGCAGAAAGGCAGGACAGGCTACACTCTCTAAGAAGAGAAATAAGGAGGAAAGGATGGTGCCCCATATACTGAATCAAAGAGAGCAAGACCATGAGATGGAGCTGCTTAAAGAGACAGTCGGGCGAGAAAGGATCCTAAGACAAGTGATTGAGCAACGAGTAGAGGAGCTGGAGAAGGAAGTCTCTAAGCTCCAAGGTCAACTGTCAGCGTGTCAGACTGTGAACAAAGTCCTATTGAAAGATACGGAGGGGCTCAGAGAGGCCCAAGAGAAGCATCAGCACGAACTTCTACGGAGAGAAGATGACCATTGCTGCTGGGCAGAGAAGCGAGAGAAAGTTCTCCAAGAGCTCAAGATAGAGAAGGAAGCTAATGCCTAGCTCTGGAAATCCACAACAGACCAGGAAATTGAACTGGTGCGGTCTACCGATCTGATCGTAATGGAGGAGAGTGAGCTGGAGAGGCTGACCAAAGAAGGGGCCTCGACGGAGAAAGAAATCCAGCAGGGGAACCGCCCCTCAGATGGCCACACCAGGGAAGTCGCAGTGAAACGGGAGGCTGACATAAGGGATATGCCGCTACAATGCCTCCTTGTTATGTTTCGGTAGCTGAGGAGTGCAGGTAAAAAGGCAATACACCAGAGCAGTTGGAATCTATGAGATTGCAGTACCCTGACTAACCACCACAACTAGAGGCAGCCGTGGAGCGTTCCTACGTTGGTCCTAGACGCCTCGTCACAGCCTGAGAAACTAACTACACCTAAAGATAGAAAGAGGAAAGCTATCTGCCCCAGAGCAGATCCCCAAAGAACATAGAAAGCCCCCAAACATGTAATGGCAGTTAGACAAGAAGAAATACTGACACAGACAGAAAATAGTATGAGCAAACGTTGGGGCCCAAACTACTTAAATAGAAAAGGATAGGAAGGACACTTACTGCAATCCCAAAAAACCCCGAAAAGCACCAACTCTACTAATTTCAAAAACACCTGAGATCACACGACCTCTACCACCTAAATTAGTTCTCTGGTGTAACAAAATCAAAACAGCAGCCACTGAAAAAACTGGAAAAAGCAAATGTACAAACATCAGTGGCTGAACTAAACTGAGAGGGCCAAAGCCCCCGGAGGGGACCCTGAAGGCCCCCACAGAAGTGCAGGACAAAATGCAAAAATCAAGCACAAAAACAAAAAAAGAAAATGTCTTATCTGTTAGCAGGAGATGCAGACACGACACAGCAGGCTACAAAGGAAACAGGAATCAAGGATTGAGACCAGAACAATTGATCACCGGCAACCCTGATGGGAAGGCGACTCCCTTATATAAGACCAGTCAGTAACACCTGATTCCCAATCCTCACAATCTTCACTGGACAGTCCAGTACCACTTGTAACCACCAGAGGGAGCCTCTGCTCAGAACTCATTTCAAGTCCATTCACAACAGTACCCCCCCCTTGAGGAGGGGTCACCGAACCCTCACTTGAGCAATCAGGTCGGTCAGGATGAGTTCTATGATACGCACGGATGAGTCTCCTAGCATGGATGTCCGAAGCAAACACCCAAGAATTGTCTTCCTGACCATAACCTCTCCACTTAACCAAATACTGGAGTTTCCGTCTAGAAAAACGAGAATTCAATATTTTCTCAACCACAAACTCCATATTGCCCTCAACCAGAACAGGGTCAGGAGGCAAAGCAGTAGGAACCACTGGCTCAACAAACCTCTTCAACAAGGACTTGTGGAACACGTTATGGATCTTAAATGTCCCTGGAAGAAGCAAACGAAAAGAAACAGGATTAAGAATCTCCATGATCTTATAAGGTCCAATGAACCTAGGCTTAAATTTAGGAGATGCCACTCTCATAGGAATATTTTTTGAGGACAACCAGACCAAGTCCCCCACTTTAAACCGAGGACCATCAGTCCTATGCCGGTTAGCAAACCGCTGGGCCCTCTCCTGAGAGAGGGACAACCTCTCCACTACCTGGTCCAAATCTGTTGCATACGCTCCACAACAGAGTCAACCCCTGGACAGACAGAAGCCTCCGTCTGTCCTGAAGAAAATCGAGGGTGAAACCCAGAATTACAGAAAAATGGAGACATCAAAGTGGCAGAGCTAGCCCTATTATTAAGAGCAAACTCAGCCAAAGGCAAAAAAGAGACCCAGTCATCCTGATCAGCAGACACAAAGCATCTTAGATAAGTCTCCAATGTCTGGTTTGTTCTCTCAGTTTGACCATTGGTCTGAGGATGAAACGCCGAGGAGAAAGACAATTGAACACCAAGTTTAGAACAAAAGGTCCTCCAAAATCTGGAAACAAACTGGACTCCTCTGTCAGACACAATGTTCTCAGGAATGCCGTGTAAACGAACCACGTGCTGAAGGAACAAAGGCACCAATTCAGAGGAGGAAGGCAACTTAGGTAATGGCACAAGATGTATCATCTTGGAAAACCTATCACAAATCACCCAGATGACGGTCATTCTCTGAGAAACAGGGAGGTCGGAAATGAAATCCATAGAGATATGGGTCCATGGTCTCTTGGGCACAGGCAATGGCATCAACAAACCACTAGAGCGAGAGCAAGGCTTGGAGCGAGAGCAAGTCCCCCAGGACTGCACAAATTCCCTGACATCACAAGACAAGGTAGGCCACCAAAAGGACCGACTAACCAAGTCTCTGGTACCAAAAATTCCGGGATGACCGGCCAACGCGGAACAATGAATCTCAGACATCACACTCTTTTTCCACTGGTCCGGGACAAACAATTTCCCAACAGGGCAGCGCTCGGGCCTATCCTCCTGACACCCCTCCAGAGCCAGTCTCAAATTGGGCGAGATGGCGGAAAGAACTACACCTTCTTTCAAAATAACAGAAGGATCAGATAACTCAGGAGAGTCCGCAAGGAAACTCCTCGAGAGGGCATCCGCCTTAACATTCTTAGTGCCAGGAAGAAAGGAAACCACAAAATTAAAACGTGTGAAAAACAAGGCCCACCTGGCCTGTCTAGGATTAAGTCGCTTGGCAGATTCCAGATAAACCAGATTCTTATGGTCCTTAAGGACCACCACCTGATGTTTGGCTCCCTCCAGCCAATGTCTCCACTCTTCAAAAGCCCACTTCATGGCCAATAACTCCCGATTACCCACGTCATAAATTACGTTCAGTAGGAGAAAATTTTCGAGAGAAAAAGGCACAAGGGTTACTTTTAGAGGTCTCTGGATCTCTTTGGGACAAAACGGCACCTGCCCCAATTTCAGAGGCATCAACCTCCACCTGAAATGGCAGAGAAACATCAGGCTGCCGTAGAACAGGAGCAGAAGTGAATCTCTGCTTAAGTTCCTGAAATGCAGAGACTGCCTCAGGAGGCCAATTCACCACATCAGAACCCTTTTTAGTCAAATCAGTTAATGGTTTAACAATAACCGAGAAATTACCAATAAATTTACGATAAAAATTGGCAAAACCCAAAAATCTTTGAAGAGCCTTTAATGAAGTAGGTTGGACCCAATCACAGATGGGCCCGAACCTTGACCGGGTCCATTTCAATAACAGATGGAGACAAAATGAATCCCAAAAATGAGATCCTCTGTACGCCAAAAAGACACTTTGATCCCTTCACATACAGAGCATTCTCTCTCAAAATCTGGAATACAGTTCGAACATGTTTCACATGAGAGTCCCAGTCATTGGAAAAAATCAAGATATCATCCAAATAAACAATCAGAAATTTATCCACAAAATCCCTGAAAATGTCATTCATGAAGGACTGGAAGACAGAAGGAGCATTAGTGAGCCCAAAGGGCATCACAAGGTACTCAAAATGCCCCTCAGGGGTATTAAATGCCGTCTTCCATTCATCCCCGTGCTTAATGCGAATAAGGTTATATGCCCCCCTGAGGTCAAGCTTGGTAAACCAAGTAGCGTTTTTCACCTGGAAAACAGGTCAGAAATCAAGGGTAACGGGTATTGATATTTCACAGTAATATTGTTCAAAAGACGATAATCAATACACGGCCTTAATGAACCATCCTTTTTGGCCACAAAGAAAAAACCGGCACCTAAGGGTGAAGAGGATGGTCTGATATGACCCTTCTCCAATGACTCCTTGATATAAGACCGCATAGCGTCATGTTCAGGTACAGACAAGTTAAAAAGGCGACCTTTAGGGAATTTACTACCAGGCACTAATTCAATAGCGCAGTCATAGCTCCTATGGGGAGGCAAGGATGCAGATTTACTTTCGCTAAACACATCAGAAAAATCAATCAAAAAGTCAGGAACATCCTGAGCCTGGGGGGAGGCAGAAAAAACAGGAGTGTTGGTATTAACACATTGGCAGCCCCAACTGGTTACAGACACAGATTTCCAATCCAAAACAGGATTATGAGACTGTAACCAAGGGAAACCCAGCACGATAATGTCATGCAGATTATACAGAACCAAAAATTTGCAGCTCTCCTGATGATCAGGTTCAACCCTCATTATCACCTGAGTAGAGAACTGAGGTTTATTCTCAGCCAAAGGGGTAGAATCGATCCCCAGTAGGGGATTAGACTTCTGTAGGGGTATCAAGGGAAACCCACAACGTTTAGCAAAATCAAAATCCATCAGGTTAATAGCTGCTCCCGAATCAACGAAAGCCTGAGCAGAAAATGAGGACAGAGAGCATATCAGAGTAACAGTTAACAAAAACTTAGTCTGAACACTACCTAAGACAACTGAGCATGCAAAACGTCTTCCCCGCTTAGGGCAGACTGAAATAGCATGAGAGGCATCACCACAGTAGAAACATAACCCATTGCGCTTTCGAAACTCATGACGCTGTGCCCCAGAAACCACTCTATCACACTGCATGGATTCAGAAGCAGGTTCACAAGGCAACACTATTCCACGCATACTTCTCCGCTCACGCAAACGTCTGTCAATTTGAATCGCTAATGACATAGAATCATTGAGACCAAAGGGGACAGGGAATCCCACCATAACATCCTTTACATTATCTGACAGACCCTTCCGAAAAAGGGCTGCCAAAGCGTCATCATTCCATTTGGTCAGGACTGCCCACCTACGGAATCTCTGACAGTATAACTCAGCATCATCAAGCCCCTGATTTAATGCCAACAAGGCTTTTTCAGCTTGATCAGTGACATTAGGCTCATCGTACAATAACCCCAAGGCCTGAAAAAATGCATCAACATCACTCAAAAACATTATCCCAGGTGTCAGGGAAAAAGCCCAATCCTGAGGATCGCCGCGCAGGAGAGAAATGACAATTTGAACCTGCTGCGCTGCGTTCCCTGAGGACTTAGATTTTAAGGCAAAAAACAATTTACAATTATTTTTGAAATTCAGAAACTTGGCTCGATCCCCCAAAAACAAATCTGGCATGGGAATCCTAGGTTCCACAACAGGCAACCTAGCAAGATAGGTAGCAATACTCCGAACCTCAGTGGCAAGCTGATCCACACGGCCAGACAACTGTGCAAACTCCATTGAGAGAAAAAATCCTCCCCAGCACCCAGAGATACAGAGGGAAAAAAAAAATGCAACAAACAGAAAAATATCTCTGACAACTCTGACAACCTTTTTTCTTTCACAATATTTTTCCCTTCTGTGAGTACCATACAATTTTCAATTTATTTGGCCGGTGATACTGTTATGTTTCGGTAGCTGAGGAGTGCAGGTAAAAAGGCAATACACCAGAGCAGTTGGAATCTATGAGATTGCAGTACCCTGACTAACCACCACAACTAGAGGCAGCCGTGGAGCATTCCTACGTTGGTCCTAGACGTCTCGTCACAGCCTGAGAAACTAACTACACCTAAAGATAGAAAGAGGAAAGCTATCTGCCCCGGAGCAGATCCCCAAAGAACATAGAAAGCCCCCAAACATGTAATGGCGGTTAGACAAGAAGAAATACTGACACAGACAGAAAATAGTATGAGCAAACGTTGGGGCCCAAACTACCTAAATAGAAACGGATAGGAAGGGCACTTACTGCAATCCCAAAAAACCCTGAAAAGCACCAACTCTACTAATTTCAAAAACACCTGAGATCACACGACCTCTACCACCAAAAATTAGTTCTCTGGTGTAACAAAATCAAAACAGCAGCCACTGAAAAAACTGGAAAAAGCAAATGTACAAACATCAGTGGCTGAACTAAACTGAGAGGGCAAAAGCCCCCGGAGGGACCCTGAAGGCCCCCACAGAAGTGCAGGACAAAATGCAAAAATCAAGCACAAAAACAAAAAGAAGAAAATGTCTTATCTGTTAGCAGGAGATGCAGACACGACACAGCAGGCTACAAAGGAAACAGGAATCAAGGATTGAGACCAGAACAATTGATCACCGGCAACCCTGATGGGAAGGCGACTCCCTTATATAAGACCAGTCAGTAACACCTGATTCCCAATCCTCACAATCTTCACTGGACAGTCCAGTACCACTTGTAACCACCAGAGGGAGCCTCTGCTCAGAACTCATTTCAAGTCCATTCACAACACCTCCTGTTATGAATGTTTTAGAAATGAATTCTGAGCAGAAGCCCCTCTGGTGGTTACAAACGGTACTGAACCATTCAATGAGGATTGGCAATCAGGAATCACGGACTGGCTGGATATAAGGGAGGTTTCCCCCCATCATTGTTGCCGGTGATCAATTGTTCCTGTCTCAACGTTGTTTCCTGGTTCACTTGGAAGCTTGCTGAGTCTTGCCTCTTCCCCTGCTCTCAGATAAGATATTTTCTATTTTTTGTTTTGTGCTTGCCATTTGCAATTTTCTCTGCATTTCTGTGAGGTTGGCCAGGTTCCCCTCCTCGGGGGGCTTGGGCGCCTCTCGGTTCCTCTGGAGCCACTGTTGTTTGTTCATTTGTAGTGTTGAGCGATAGTGCTCGATATCTAAAACTATCGTATCGAAATTGTATCGCCGATAGCACTAAATATCGTCGATATCCGATTTCGATAGCGGAAGTCCCATGTAAGTCTATGGGAACAAAATATTGCAACAAAAAAAACCCTTTCTTACGTTGTAAACACAAAATATACACACATAGAATACATATATATATATATATATATTAATATATATATATATACATGTCATTGTGACATATATATACATATATTTATAGTTTATACACTTCTACATAGTAAAATAGACTCTGATTCAATTGCCGGGAAAAGCCGTGACATACCCCATAGAAGTCGACGGGCTCGGTGCCGAGTACCCCCAAAACCTCTGGCTCTGTGCGACTCAACTTGGGCGTCACGAACAGGATTGTGTAGCTCGCTATAAGCGAGTCCTGTGTGCCTGAATTGAACTGGTTTTGTGCTTGAGAATTGCTAAAATCATCAGAGAATGTATTTGCATTTTTCCGCCATATCTGCGTCACGACGAGGCACTGGTGAAGAAGAAGGGCGTGCTCTTCATGGGTGTACTGTACACTCACTCAGTGACGCGAAAACGATGGCTCTAAATGGTACTGCAATGTAAGATCGTGCCCCACAGCTCTGGAGTTCCGCCTCCTCATCCTCCTCAGTGTGCGGAAACTAACACAAAGGTCCCGCCTCCCTACAAAAGAGGGGCCCTCTCCAGATGCTAATGACACATGACATGTGACTTGGCAGAGATGGCTAATGGACACGAGCAGAAGTGTGAACGGATGGAGCAGTCAGAGCTCTCCCCCCACGGAAGCGACCCGATCGCCACGGAATCACCGTTGGGCACCCGGCCTGTAAACCCTCCTACGCTGCAAGAAGCGGCGGATACCCTAAGAGGCCTGGCCCGGCACCGGGAGGAGGTCGCCAGGATGGAAGCGAGCTGGCGTGCCCTAAAACTAAACTTAAATCCCTCTTACCTGAAGTGTCTGTACCAGAAGGTGAGGCACCCGTTCTAGTAGAGGAGTCCTTGCAATGTGATCCAGTTGACGTTGTCGCAGTGGAGGCACCCGTTCCTGCAAAAAACTCTGCACCGGCAGCACCCCAGATCCCGCTGTCTGCCCCCGTCGCTGAGACAGAAGAAGCGACACCGTCCTCATGGAGGAGGCCACGCAGGCACCAGAGCACTACCTGCCTGTATCGGAGCCCCGACTGTCATCTGATTTAGAGCCGTCTGCTTCCTCCGCAGGGGAGCGCCGCCAGGACTGGGGGGCGACAGGAGAGCTGCCGCAAACCGGACACTGTAAGCTGCAGTGGAGTGGTGGAGACATGGAGCAGCTGGTGGAGGAGAATTTCAACCGGCGTCAGGAGGAAGAGTGGAGACGTTGGGAGCGGGAAGCAGAGCGACAAAGGGAGCAGCGAGAATCCCAAAAGCTTCGGCAACGTCAGCTGGAGAAGGACCGGGCAGATAAGGACCGGTTGAGAAAGGATAAAGGAACCCTGTGTGAGCCGCGGCGTAAGGGTGCAGTACGGAGCTTTAAATTGAAAGGTGGTTGGGGCTTCATCCAGGAGCCTGGACTTTATTTAGAAGTTTTTGTGAACCGGCGGGACGTGGAGGCTCACCTCCCAGAAGGACACCCGGGGAGGGACCTTTGCCAGGAGACTTGGTGACTTACACCCGACACTGGGGTTACAATGGATGGTACGCCCTAAATGTTACCAGGTGCGACCCCTACTCCCCAGTGTGTCAGGAACCTGTGAGACCCTCGGAGCCTTCAGCCTCCCACATCCAGGCCCTGCAAAAGTGCCCACCCCACGCCGTAAATCTCCCAAGCCTCCCTCAGTGGTCTCCTCAGCAGCCCCAGCTATGGACATGATAACTATAGCTGGCCCGTACCCGGCGCCTGTTAGGCCCCCTGGGGTTCGTTCAGTCCGGGACATAGGGGTCCAGACCGGAGGGAGACGAAAGAGGTGGCCACACAGACCCAGATAGCGGGTCACGACGTCACTGTACAGGCCACACGACGTCATCAGGTCCTGGTGGTCCTTGGTGCCTCGGATGTTTGGCAAGTATCAGAAGAGTACCAGGTGATACCTGGAACACCCCTGCCAAAGAAGTATAAATAACCCGGACAGGGTCCCTGTATGTAAATAGTTGATAAATAGTTAAATTGTTTATGTACCCGGACGGGTGAATGTTTATAAAAAAGTTTTTTAATTTAATAAAAAAAAAAAAAACACAGTTTTCATTACTTTTATTACAGTCTCATCCTGCGACGCCATCGATCTCCTGTAAAAAAATGAAAAAAAAAAAAGTATACCACCTGACCGACGCAGTCCATAGTAACGAGTGTCCCACGACGATCCAGCTCTGCTACATCAGAATCCCGGCGCAGCACAGCTGATTACCTGCTTCCCGGCGGTGACATCATCGGACTGGTTTACGGCCGGGATTACCCTGCAGTCACTGCAGTTATCGGAAAAACTGCATGTGACCGCCAGGGAGAAGATAATGGCGGCCATCAAGCAGTCCAGGACGTGACCGCCGGAGATCTTCTGCCAGGTAAGTGCCGCTGACTCCTGACAGACCCGACCGACGGACACTCACAGTGACAGTGACAAATCCGATTCCGGTATTCGATAAGACGAAAATATCGAAACGAATTATCGAAAGGCCATTACATGTTTGGGGGCTTCCTATGTTCTTTGGGGATCTGCTCCGGGGCAGATAGCTTTCCTCTTTCTATCTTTAGGTGTAGTTAGCCTCTCAGGCTGTGACGAGGCATCTAGGACCAACGTAGGAACGCTCCACGGCTGCCTTTAGTTGTGGTGGTTAGTCAGGGTACTGCAATCCAGTAGATCCCAACCTCTCTGGTGTATTGCCTTTTTTGCCTGCTCTCCTCAGCTACCAAAACATAACAGCCTCCGCACGAAGCAGAGAAGTCTGGAGCCAGCAAGAAAAGCTCCAAGTCGGAGGAGGTTGGTGGAAAGCCTTCGGAAGATCCGGATGCTCCTGGAGGCACGCCAGGGAAGAATAGAGCAGCTAAGACTTGAGAAGGAACTGATCAACAGACAGCTGCAAGAGTTGGGAAGAAAAGGCAGCCACCTTCAACCCGCGGTATAGAGAGGCGAAGAGGTTCGCTTCAGAGTGGAAGTCCTCAAAGTGGAGCTAGTACAGGACATAGATGGCCTGAAATGAGAGGTACAAGTAGTGAAGCCTCAGTTAGCTCAGGACTCAGTGACAAAGCAGAAGACCCTGTAAGGGACGAAATGACAAGGGGACATTCCTATCAAAGACTGTGACAAACCGTTTAACTGACGGAGGCGACTGAAAAGAATTTCTAGTCGGTGAATGAAAGGTGCCAAGCCCAAGGCTTTAGGCAGAAGGGGGAGGTATGTAGTGAGATTAAGGGTCACATAGATAGATGGGGGAGTAGGGGCATCACTATAACTTTGTATGTGTTTAAGGACCTGTGATGATATCACTCCCACATGACCAGTCATGTGATATGTGTTAGCTGGGTGTCAGCTATATAAAGTAGATTACTGCTGACCACAGGTGTCTGTGGCTGGAGGTGTGGAGACCTCCATTGGGTTTGTGCTAAAGACACTGACCCGCTGTACTACATGGACTGTGTATTTGCCTTTTTGTTACTTTGTGCCAGTGAAGGCTGTTTTGTTTTTCTAACCAGAGCAGTTTATGATGTTTAAATAAACTTGTTTGTGCATCCGAGTGCAGTCGTTCTCCTGTTTGCCTCCCGTCGCACCTGCGCGAGACACATCCCTACAATATACAGATATCTAGATACCTATATATCTATATATATTAGTTTTGTGAGTTGCTCTACTGAAAGTTTCCTTTTAAAGCATGTACCTTCAGCATGAATGTTCCTGAATAGATGTTTGCTGAAAATAACCAATATTTTTTACATAATTCATGATACAGAATTTTCTGCCACAATTATGTATTATTAGATTTTGCCACTTCTGTTTATGTAAAGCTGCAAGTGAAGATGGAAGATGCAGAGATCAAATTTCTCACAGAATGGTGTTGTTATCTTGTGAAGTAATATGTTAAGCCAAAATGTGTAACATTGTCTGTTGTTGCAGTGTAAAGATGATACACCTTATTTTCAGAAAGATGTTGCCATAGTTACACAACGTGAAGAACATTTACTTTATGAAAAGGCCATTGCCTAGAATTGTATGAGACCATTACAGGAGTTTTATAAATATAAATGTAACCTATATTGCTCAATTTAGACAAGTGACTCATCACATACACAAAGCCAATACAAAATGTGTGCTAAGACTGAAGTCATGACAAAAGTTGATTAAAATATTTAAATTTTATTGAATACAGAAAATAAAACAAAATATTAGAAATTACATAGAAAAATCCAAACATATAGACGCAAAGACAAATTGGTGGGTGAGTCACTGCAGGAACCCCATTAATAAAAGGTCCCCAAACATAAATAATGAATATATCAGATAAATAGTAAAAATATATGCCACAAATATACTGGTGATTAAAGTTTATTCATCTGGTGTGTATAACCATATTACAACCCCTGGCAAAAAATATGTAATCACTGGCCTTGGAAGATGTTCATTCAGTTGTTTAATTTTGTTGAAAAAAAGCAGATCACAGACATGGCACAAAACTAAAGTCCTTTCAAATGGCAACTTTCTGGCTTTAAGAAACACTAAAAGAAATCAAGAACAAAAAATGTGGTAGTTAGTAATGGTTATTTTTTTAACCAAGCATAGGGGAAAAATGATGGAGTCACTCAATTCTGAAGGAAAAAATTATGGAATTATGAAAAACAAACAAACAAAAAAACACTCCAACACATCACTAGTATTTTGTTGGTCCACCAACAAAAGCTCCAGCATCATCACCTTGCCCAATGCAGATTCGCGATTCATCACTGAATATGACTTTCATCCAGTCATACACAGTCCACAATTGCGTTTCCTTGCCCATTGTAACCTTGTTTTTTTTGTTTAGGTGTTAATGATGGCTTTTGTTTAGTTTTTCTGTATGTAAATCCCATTTCCTTTAGGCGGTTTCTTACAGTTCGGTCACAGACGTTGACTCCAGTTTCCACCCATTCGTTCCTCATTTGTTTTGTTGTGCATTTCTTGTTTTTGAGACATATTGCTTTAAGTTTCCGGTCTTGACGCTTTGATGTCTTTCTTGGTCTACCAGTATGTTTGCCTTTAACAACCTTCCCATGTTGTTTGTATTTGGTCCAGATTTTAGAAACAGCTGACTGTGAACAACCAACATCTTTTGCAACATTGAGTGATGATTT
>JARQOD010004911.1:0-51493 GCA_033576555.1 Oophaga sylvatica
AAAACCCATTCTTGCCTTGTTGGTTAATTGTACATGAAGGAAAACAAGAAAGAGTAATGTAGAATGTATTGGGGAAGGTTGAGGAGACATTAAAGGCATAGATGTTTAACCCAATCAAATGGAATAGCATAAATATTTTTTTTTTAAAGATGTTCGGATTGACGAAGAAATTGACAATGTTAACGTTTTTTATATTTTGGCAAATATGTATATTACACAACTTCTATGCTCTTCATCTTCACCTTTTTAACTTTTCACACACTTTCTCCTTCATAATCTTCTGCAGCATCATCTTTTTCATCAAATTATTCTTCATCTTCACCTTCTTTATCTTCTTCTTAAACTTCTTGCTATTCATCTTTGTTAACATTACTCATATTCTTCTTATTAAACTATTATTCTTATTCATATTCTGCTTCATCTTCTTCATCATATTCTTATTTGTGACAGAGAATCCTGTACTTGTAATCTGTCAAAGTATGAATTTTTCATCCTTCCGTTCTTGCTGTCACAAAAGATTTAAATTACAACAGTATTTGTCCGTGTTCAGTTTAGCCTGCAGCAGCAGGCATTTTCCAGGGGCACCACGAGGAGGAACGGACTCACCCCCATACACTGCTTAGTCTTCTTCTGCTTAGAATTTAGAGCATATATTTTGCTCTTCATTTTGGTCTTATACTTCATGTTCTTCTGCTTTTAGATCTTCTGCTTATTGTTCTTGTGTCTCTTGTTCCGTATCTTGTATTTGTAGCACAATCTTGTACCAGCTGATGTTACTGGGACACGGTTACTAAGCAGGAGGTACCTGTGCTCCAAAGCACTACCAAGGACCAGCAGACGTTGCTGGAACTCGGATACCGAGATGGAGGCACCTAGGCCAAAGGCACTGCGGAGAACCAGTTGACGGTACTGGAACCCGGAGGGGCAGCAGAAGGAAAAGAGCCAATGGCACAACGGAGGACCAGCTGACGTTACTGGGACACGGTTACTAAGCAGGAGGTACCTGTGCTCCAAAGCACTACCAAGGACCAGCAGACGTTGCTGGAACTCGGATACCGAGATGGAGGCACCTAGGCCAAAGGCACTGCGGAGAACCAGTTGACGGTACTGGAACCCGGACGGGTAGCAGAAGGTACAAGAGCCAATGCAAGTAACGAGGACCAGATGACTGTGCTGGAACCCGGAGGGGCAGCAGAAGGAAAAGAGCCAATGGCACAACCGAGGACCAGCTGACGTTACTGAACCCCAGTAACACAGGAGCAAGTGTTGACTGTGCTAACAGCACTTCCGAGCAACAACTGGCGGTGTTGGAGCCCAGGGTCAAGGAGGATGTTTAAATACTAGATCAAGTAATTTCCTTGTTACCTGTCAATTTTAAATGTCTATACTTCAAACAAGAGAAAGATAACCTTTACTACCATAAGATGATGATTTCATTTAAACTAATATCTAGATAAATAAAGAATTGACAAACATAAACACATACATTAACATGTTGAACAGCAATGCAAACCACAAAATAAATTAGTTAAGGAATCTGCTATACGGTTGTACATAAAAGCATACAAGTACATATCTGAATCCATTAATGATGGATAAGTAACAGTATGTACACCATTTTTATTGTATAGACAATGAATGTCTGACTTCAAAACATCATCAGCATTACAAGTTATCTGTGATATTACTAAAAAGTTCCATTTGCTGAATAATGTCACTAAATATTTTATACAAAATTATACAATTTCCATCATGTAATACTCATAATATGTGGCAATAATCATTTTTATTAACAAACATAACCTTTCAAAAGTGCATAGTGCATAGTGAAAATTGCTATTTATGGCTGACTGTGACTGTCGACTTGGAAGCATGACAACAGATAGATAAGGTATATATAGATGAGACTGCATAGCCACAGATGGTGAATTGCGATGTAATACTGTACCTCAATAAAGTGTGCGTCACTACTACATAATTTTTTTTATATAGCTTTATAAACAGGGTACATGGATGTATGCTTGTGCCTTTGTTTTGACGCACAGACTGCCTTCCTGCTGAGACGCATTGGGTAGTGAACAGTTGTGTGCAGTGTTCACTGCAGTCTCTGCGGAATAACCACACTTAGACCTTATAACTTTTCAGAGTTTCTTTATCAATCTACCAAGATGAAGAAGGCAGGGAGTAAGGCACGTGGTCGTGGAGTTTCTTCAGGGAGAGGACGTGGGGATTCTGTGGCTGCTGCGGCCCCCAGTGACACAGCATCCACCAGTTTTCCCGTGAGCGTTCCTTTATGCGCACTTTTGTAGGAGCTCGGAGTACCCCCCTGCTGCGGGAAGAACAAATTGAAGCCGTTGTTGTTTGGATGTCAGCCAATGCATCGACTTCAATTGCTTCCACCTCCTCTCAGGACCACAGCACTGTTGGGCAACCATCTGTCTCTTCACCGCCTGGCAAATTGCCCAGGCAGTCAGAGAGTTCTGTACAGGAGCCAGCTGAGTGTCTGCTTCTGTTCTCAGAATCTATTGGCTTGCAAACAGGGGCCCAGCCAAGCAGCATTCTGTAATGTGAAGAGGGAGTATGCAGTGATGCGCAACAGCTGTGTCTCTCTGAATCTGAAGAGGCGGGTGAGACAGTGCCGATGGTCAGCACACCGCAGAACGCATCTGATGATGATGAGACCCAGGTGCCAGTTTCTGTTGAGCATGGTGCTGGCCAGACCACCCAACAGCAGGTGTTGGAAGAGGGTAGTGGAGATGATGAGGTCCAAGACCCAACATGGCATGAGGAACAGGAAGGTGGTGGGAGCAGCTCAGAGGAATAATAATAATATTTATTTATATAGCGCCATCATATTCCGCAGCGCTTTACAGTTTAGCCGTTTCAGAACACAAGTCATAAGTAACAACGTTAACAATACAATAATTTAAGCTAAATAAGTCGCCCCTGCTCGTGACAGCTTACAATGTACAATGAGATGGGGGAGATACAAAGTATAGGTGTTTATATACAATGGTGCATTTACAATGATGTTCCAGCCATCTTAAGGGACTGAGGGATGGAGATAGTGAATGGGCTAGAGACACACACACACTTACACAGAATACATAGAATGACTTTGATTAGTGAATGTGATAGGCCGCTCTGAACAAATGTGTTTTGAGGGAGCGCCTGAAACCATGCAAATTGTGGATAGTCCTAATTTCTTGGGGTACAGCATTCCAGAGGATTGGCGTAGAGCAGGAGAAGTCTTGGAGTCGGGAGTGGGAGGTACGTATTAGTGCAGAGGTTAGTCGAAAGTCGTTTGCAGAGCGCAGCAGTCGGTTAGGCCGATAGATAGAAATGAGGGAGGAGATGTAGGAGGGGTGCTGCACTGTGGAGAGCTTTGTGGGTGAGAACCAGTACTTTGGTTGAAAGCTGGGAGAGGCCTAGAGAAATGGTTAGTGATAGAAGGAAGATAGAGGAAGACATTGCCCCAACGGTACAAACAGGAGGGAGAGTTAGGCTGCAGACTCGGTTGCCTGTAGCCTCCAGTTTGGCACCTGTTCGGAGCAGTTGTCTTCCAAAGTCAAACGTGCGCTCCCAGGACTTGCACTGCGTGGTCCTTTTTTCACACACTTGCACATGATATTTGCTATGTGAAATGCAAGCTGTGTAATTAAAAATTAAAAATAGCTAAAAGTGTCAGTCACCTCAATACCACAAATATGTGGAAACATGTGCGGACAAAGCACGTAGTTGAGTTACAAAGACACACTAGAGATGTAGGCCAACCTACAGCAGCACCTACATCTTCAGGTTGTGTTGAAGCCTCTTCATCGAGCTCACACACAGCTGGTTATGCTTCCTCACAGGATCGCCATGGAAGAACCTCGGCCACTGTTGTCCAGAGACAAACTGTTATTCCACACACAGCAGCAAGTTCCCTGTCATCCTCACACTCCCAGGCCACAAAACAGCCAGCGGTAGCACAGGCATGGGATAAAAGACGGCCATACTCCGCAAACCATGCACGAGCACAGGCTCTGAATGCTGGCATTGCAAAACTCCTGTCCCTTGAAATGCTGTGATTCAGGCTGGTGGAGACAGACAGTTTCCGTAACTGAATATCATTGTCAATCCCACAATACAATGTGCCAAGCCGATTTCATTTCAGCAGGCAAGCCGTCCCTGGTCTGCAAAAGCATGTTGAGGGAAAAATTAAACATGCGCTACTAAAAGCCCTCAGTAGCAAGGTCCACCTGACCACCGATGCGTGGACCAGTACCCATTGTTATGATCTGCTACAACCAGTAAGGAAAGAAGGGAATTCTGTCCCTACAATACAACTAAGCTGAATCCCTACGATGTAACGGGGAACCTGATCCTGCGACCAGACCCGCTAAAGTCCTCATCTAGTGTGAACGAAGACCTATAGTTGCGAGGGAGTAATCCCTACAAGATCTAGGGACTGTGAGAAAAGGTGGACACCTCCTAACATAAATTGTAGCATGGATAATTAAACAGAAAAATAAATACTTTGTGATCCTAACATCAAGCAAAACTGACAGATTAAGGCACCTAAGCACCGGCTAGCTTAACAGTAGATAATACAATGAAGTCAAGCAAAGCCAGAAGGGCGGAGCCAGACTAAATAGGGAAAAAAGGTCATGTGACCAGCAAACTGAAACAAAACCTAACAAGAGGGTTCTAACACCCATGGCCAGGGACAATACCTTTCCCTCACTGCCCATTGGGTCAATGTTGTGCAGCCGGGTACTGATCTTGCGAGTGGCGCTGTACGTGTTCTGCCAACTCCAAGGATTGCAGGAATCAAGTCTGTACACATTGATTCCTCCTCCTATTCCAGTTCCTCAGAATCATCGCTGCAGGAGCCGTCACGGTCTACCTCCACATGGACCCGTGAACGTTTACCTGTTGCGACCGATATGAGCACAGCCGTGTCCAAATGTCAACAGGCCATCCTGAAATTAATTTCCATGGGGAATCTTAGCCACACAGCGCAGGAGCTCTGTAATGCCATAAAGCAGGAGAGCGACGTGTGGTTTTTGGAAGAGAATCTACAGGCAGGCTTGGTAGTGTGTGACAATGGCCGAAATCTGGTGTCAGCTCTGGGCCTTGGCAACCTCACTCACATACCATGTCTGTCATATGTGCTCAACTTGGTCGTGCAGAGTTTTTGGAGGGACTATCCGGATCTTGATGCACTGCTGCACAAGGTCCGCCTAGAGTGCGCTCACTTGCGACGTTCCAGCATGGCCAGATCGCTGATTGCAGCTCTGCAACGCAGATTTCACCTTCATGAACATCGCATCATATGTGACGTACCCACCAGGTGGAATTCCTCGTTACATATGTTGGAGCGGTTGTGTGAGCAGCAGCCAACAGTAATGGAGTATCAGCTGCATCAGGCGCAGTCAACTCGCAATTTGCGCCGTTCACACTTCACCACTACTGAGTGGGCCTCTATAATAAGAATAATAATATTATTTATTTATATAGCGCCATAATATTCCGCAGTGCTTTACAGTTTAACAGTTTCAAAACACGAGTCATAAGTAACAACGTTAACAATACAATAATTAAAGCAAAATCAGCCGCCCCTGCTGGTGAAAGCTTACAATCTACAATGAGGTGTGGGAGATACAAAGTACAGGTGTTTATATACAATGGTGTTTTTACAATGATGGTCCAGCCATTTTAAGGAAGTGAGGGATGCATGGAGATAGTGAATGGGCTACACACACAGAATTACACATAGAATGACTTTGATTAGTGAATGTGATAGGCCACTGTGAACAAATGTGTTTTGAGGGAGCGCCTGAAACCATCCAAATTGCGGATAGTCCTAATTTCTTGGGGTAGAGCATTCCAGAGGATTGGCGCAGCGCGGGTGAAGTCTTGGAGTTGGGAGTGGGAGGTACGGATTAGTGCAGAGGTTAGTCGAAGGTCGTTTGCAGAGTGCAGCAGTCGGTTAGGCCGATAAATATAAATAAGGGAGGAGATGTAGGGGGGTGCTGCGCTGTGGAGAGCTTTGTTGGTGAGAACCAGTAATTAGAATTGGATCCTATAATGAATGGGCAGCCACTGCCAGTGTAATGAGTGGCGAATAACTCTATGAAGGATATCTGCCACGTTTTGCGTGCGTTTGATGAGTCAACGCGGATGGCGAGTGCAGATGATGCACTAGTCAGCCTGACTGTCCCCCTTATCTGCCTGCTTCAAAAAACACTGCAAGCACTAAGGCATGAGGTTTTGGAAGAGGTGGAGGATGAGGAGTCACAAATTCCATCACCTTCTGGACAGTCAGCGCAACGTGGTTCCTCACAAAGGGCTGGAGGACTTTCAAAGTACCATGCTGTATCAACAATTGAACCTCCAGAGTCGCTGTCTATATTTTCATAACCATTACAAACTTTTAATGTATTTACAAAGCACATAATGTACATTTTTTGTCTATCCTTTTGTAATGGTATTGTGTTTCCATAAACTGATGTTACAGAATTATGATACAAAGTTTTTAAATTTTGAGTTTTAAATTTTGTAAATTTATATGTATTTGAAGGACTTTGTGAGGAGGATGAGGAGGAGTCAATGGAGGAGGAAGACATCGCTCCAGAGGGAGGTAGACAATGCTCTAGTCAGTATGTAGACCAAGGGTGGGGTGATGCACAGCAGGCGGAGATGACGCCTCTTGCAGGGGACAACGTTTCTTGGCCAGTTGGGAGTCTGCAGCACATGGTTGATTTCATGCTGCAGTGGCTGAGAAACGACCGCCGCATCGAACACATTCACACCACGTCTGATTATTGGGTGTACACCCTCCTAGACCCTCGCTACCGGGACAACTTACAAAGCCTCATCACACCGTTGAACCGGGAGCGTAAAATGCGGAAGTACCAAGACACACTGGTGCAATCCATAATGTTCTCCATTCCAGCCGAGAGCACTGCTGCTGCTACTGATTTACAAAGCAGCTCTGTGCGTCGAGGCAGTGGAGACAGCTCTGCAACAAGAGGGAGCACAAGCAGCGCCTCTGCACAGGGCAAGAACAGTATGTTCCAAATGTGTCGAAGTTTTGTGGCAGCGCCACCAATGTCTACACCATCCGAGACGGCTCCAGTCAGCAGGAGGCAACATTTCCGTAAGATGGTTACAGACTACATGTCTTGCCCTCTCAGTGTACTCTCAGATGGCTCTTCCCCATTCAAGTTTTGTGTCTCTAAGCTGGATACATGGCCAGAGCTTAGCCAGTATGCATTGGAGGTGCTGGCTTGATCTGCTGCCAGTGTATTATCGGAGCGCGTCTTTACTGCTGCAGGTGGTGTACTAACAGACCGTTGCATGCGACTATCCTACGATAATGTAGAACGGCTTACTTTTCTGAAAATGAACTAGGCATGGATCTCGCCTGAATTTGCCTGTCCGGTTTCAGATTAACTAACTGGTTGGCAACGTTTTCCATGTCTCCTGTTATGTTCATCTTTCTACCACCTGAGCTATACTCCCTGGGCTACAACACTGCCAGTTGCTGCTCAGAAGTGTCGTGTCCACAGACCAATACACAAGCTATAGTAATAGTGGGGTTCAGTAACGCCTGCTGTTCCCCTGCTGTGTGTCCGGCAAAAATTACTGCTACCTAGCTACACATGTTTAAAAAAACATGACATGTTAAAGTGGCTAGTGCTACACATAGATATCAGGCTACACCCTTATTTCTAAGCTGTAAACAAGTGAAACGTCAAATTTAAAACCATTCAATGATTAGTGTTGGTAACAAATCTGTAACTAAATAATTGTGACATATTATGGCAGATATCCACATGTCTAACACAAATGCTAACACAAAAGCATACTTATGCTATAGGGTACTGATGGTGAACCTTCTCACTCCATAACTTTGACCAATCCAACTCACATCATGCCTCAAATGCTGCAATGTTGGAAGTGCATAATGTGGGTTGAACTTTGACAACAGCTGCAGTGCGAAGGTTATCCTTCTGTGTTCTTGGCTTTTAAATAAAAGCATACAAGTAAATATAATAATACATTGTTGATTAAGGGACATGATGTACACCTGTAATATTGTGCAAACAATGGATGTAGGACTATTCCTCTTCAACATTACTTATATTTGTGTCATTTGAAAAAATACATATTTTAGTTAAAAATTAAAAACCCATGTTCAGTAGCTGTGAAAGGCCCGTTTGTGTACTTCTATATTGTTTGCAACCAATGTATTGTATACGGATGGAAGCGCATCACACTAATAGATTAGATTTATTTTAAATGGAATGTAGCAGAACCAATTGGAGATAAATGAAAAGGATGAGCCACTGAGACACGCTCAGCAGAGTACAAGCAGCAGTGCTTGAACAAGTAACTGGAGCGTGATCTGCACTCAAAAAAGTAAAAAACACAGACTGAAGTGAACACTGAAACACAACTGTCCACAATCTGTGAAAAGCTCCTTTCTGTACTTCTATAGTGTTTGCAACCAATGTATTGTATACGGATGGAAGCGCGTCACACTAATAGATTAGATTTATTTTAAATGGAATGTAGCAGAACCAATTGGAGATAAATGAAAAGGATGAGCCACTGAGACACGCTCAGCAGAGTACAAGCAGCAGTGCTTGAACAAGTAACTGGAGCGTGATCTGCACTCAAAAAAGTAAAAAACACAGACTGAAGTGAACACTGAAACACAACTGTCCACAATCTGTGAAAAGCTCCTTTCTGTACTTCTATAGTGTTTGCAACCAATGTATTGTATACGGATGGAAGCGCGTCACACTAATAGATTAGATTTATTTTAAATGGAATGTAGCAGAACCAATTGGACATAAATGAAAAGGATGAGCCACTGAGACACGCTCAGCAGAGTACAAGCAGCAGTGCTTGAACAAGTAACTGGAGCGTGATCTGCACTCAAAAAAGTAAAAAACACAGACTGAAGTGAACACTGAAACACAACTGTCCACAATCTGTGAAAAGCTCCTTTCTGTACTTCTATAGTGTTTGCAACCAATGTATTGTATACGGATGGAAGCGCGTCACACTAATAGATTAGATTTATTTTAAATGGAATGTAGCAGAACCAATTGGAGATAAATGAAAAGGATGAGCCACTGAGACACGCTCAGCAGAGTACAAGCAGCAGTGCTTGAACAAGTAACTGGAGCGTGATCTGCACTCAAAAAAGTAAAAAACACAGACTGAAGTGAACACTGAAACACAACTGTCCACAATCTGTGAAAAGCTCCTTTCTGTACTTCTATAGTGTTTGCAACCAATGTATTGTATACGGATGGAAGCGCGTCACACTAATAGATTAGATTTATTTTAAATGGAATGTAGCAGAACCAATTGGAGATAAATGAAAAGGATGAGCCACTGAGACACGCTCAGCAGAGTACAAGCAGCAGTGCTTGAACAAGTAACTGGAGCGTGATCTGCACTCAAAAAAATAAAAAACACAGACTGAAGTGAACACTGAAACACAACTGTCCACAATCTGTGAAAAGCTCCTTTCTGTACTTCTATAGTGTTTGCAACCAATGTATTGTATACGGATGGAAGCGCGTCACACTAATAGATTAGATTTATTTTAAATGGAATGTAGCAGAACCAATTGGAGATAAATGAAAAGGATGAGCCACTGAGACACGCTCAGCAGAGTACAAGCAGCAGTGCTTGAACAAGTAACTGGAGCGTGATCTGCACTCAAAAAAGTAAAAAACACAGACTGAAGTGAACACTGAAACATAACTGTCCACAATCTGTGAAAAGCTCCTTTCTGTACTTCTATAGTGTTTGCAACCAATGTATTGTATACGGATGGAAGCGCGTCACACTAATAGATTAGATTTATTTTAAATGGAATGTAGCAGAACCAATTGGAGATAAATGAAAAGGATGAGCCACTGAGACACGCTCAGCAGAGTACAAGCAGCAGTGCTTGAACAAGTAACTGGAGCGTGATCTGCACTCAAAAAAGTAAAAAACACAGACTGAAGTGAACACTGAAACACAACTGTCCACAATCTGTGAAAAGCTCCTTTCTGTACTTCTATAGTGTTTGCAACCAATGTATTGTATACGGATGGAAGCGCGTCACACTAATAGATTTGATTTTTTTCTAATATAATGGAGCTGCACCAATTCCACTAAATAAAATAAAAAAAAAAAAAAAAAAAGTGACACGTGCAGATGCCTACAAACAGCGGTGGATGCAGAGCAAACTGCAGCGTCACCTGCACTGTCACACACACACCTTGCACAGAGCTGTTAAAACAACACTGGCAAAATGAAGCTTTACACAGCGGTTGGTAAACTAGCCTGCCTCAAGCACAGTAGTACACAAAATCGCAATATCTAACTGTCCCTCAGAGTCAGCACAGCAGCGTTCTGTCCCTAACTGAGTTCACAGCACAGTGACGCTAAAATGGCTGCGGCGCCTTTTATAGTGCATTCTGACATCATTTCAGCAGCCAATCACAGCCATGCCATTAGTTAAGATGACCGCATCATTACAGGATGTGCCCACACTTCGTAGGATTCCTCATTGGCTGACTAAAATCACATTGCCTCTCAAAGAATTATGGGAACTTCCGATTCCGGTATACGATATTGAAAAAGTATCGGAATTAAGTATCGGAATTCCGATAACGCGAATATCGGCCGATACCCGATACTTGCGGTATCGGAATGCTCAACACTAGTCATTTCATGTCGGGTGCTTCTGTCTTTTCACAGAAGCCGGCTTTACCCGGCAATTGAATCAGAGGATATTTTATTATGTAGAAGTGTATAAACTATACATATATGTATATATATATGTCACAATGACATGTATATATTATATATTGTGAGACAGTGAAGGAATATGTGGTGAATGAGGTGTATATTTCACCTAAGTACCTTGCTGACTGGTATGAGCGAAATGTGTGGCTTTGTAAACCTGGTGGTAAAGAAAGGTCACTACACCTGCCATTCAGTACACGCTTGCAGCTCAGACCTGAATCCACTCAGGTGTTGATTAGGAAGCCAGAAGTAGGTGCTTGGGAGCACAGTCAGAGAGCTCATTCAGTCTGGACAAGGGGTCTAGGCACAGAAGGTGTCTCCAAGAGTGTGGGAGCTGTCTTTAGCCCGGACACAGGGAGGTGTCCTGGCACAAGGAAGCAGTCTCTAAGAGTGTGAGCTATCTCAGTCTGGGTGCAGGAAGTACCCCGGACACAGGAGTAGTCGCAGTGAGAATCCGTGCGAATAGCGACTGAATAGGAGGTGACCTCTCTCAAGTCTGGACATTGGAGTTGCCTTCGGACATAAAGAGGAGTGTCTGTGAAACTCCATACTGGTAACATATGTGATATGTGTTGTTTTGGGCACAGACTGGTAGAGTCTGGGTCCCGGATAGAGAGGGCCATCTATCTAAGTGTAATTTAGTGGCTAGACAAGCCCAGGTTTTCTGTTTATGATTTGTTTTTATCTGTCTGCTGTGGACTTTAATAAAACTGGTTGCGGCCAGTTTTCACCAAACTGCTGTCTGAATGAACTGTTTCCGTGCCATTCTGTCTACCCAGACAGCGATCCTAGAGCTAAACCCCCGGAAAGCTTACAATTGGCGGAGAATGCTGGGGCAGCGCAGGGCCTGGTACAGTTAGTGCTGGAGTGTGCATGCAGCACAGTGGCGAGAGACAGCATTAAAGGTGAAGTCTATTGAAATAGCAACAGAAAAAAAAAAAAGTGTGTGTCAGCAGAAACGTCTGTTTGGAGCAGTCTTGGAGAGACAGTGGCCCTGATAGGGTCTGCAGAGAGAAAATGTATGCACAGCAAAGCTGAACTTGTTGTGAAAATGACTGTGGAATGTGCAGCAGCAAAAGAAAAGTTTGTGGAGCAGTCTTAAAGAGACAGTAGCCCTAATAGACTTTGCAAAGGAAAAAAAAAAAGTGGTTGCACAGCAAGGCTGAATTTTTCTGTGGAAAAAAAAAAAAAAAAAAAAAAAAAAAAAAAGGCTGTGTAGTGTGTATGTCTTCAGTGAAGACTGCAGTTGTGAAGACGGAGAAGTCTGACAGCATGGATGACAGCATGGAGGCGCTGTTTGAACAAATGGCGCAAGTTAATGTGCAACATAAGACTGCTGTGATTGAGACAGATGAGTCCGGCAGTATGGAGGAACTCGTTGAGTACCTGGTGCAGGCCCAGCGAAGCATGCAGCAGAGCATGGAGCAGCAGCGCCTGCAGCACCAGCAGCGCATGCAGCAGGCCCAGCAGCAATTCCTGCAGCAGCAGGAGAATAACCGGTTGTTTGTTGAGCAGATGACAGCACCAAAAAAGGATTTCGGTGCCGCGTCCCGAAGTAATGTTGTGAAGGCACCGGCGTTGTCCGCTATAAAGAAGGCGGTAAGACGATCCTTGAGAAAAATGACACCTCGTGATGATGTGGAGGTATATCTTACTAGGTTTGAGAGACTGGCAGAGAAGGAGAATCTGCCACTATCTGAATGGGCCATGGTGGTCGTACCCTATCTGATTGGGGAACCCCAAAAAGTCTGGGCTGACCTGAGCAAGCAGGACAGCGAAGACTATGCAAAGTTGAAAGCGGCGATTCTTACCCGGCTGGGTGTTACGGTTGCAGCCCGTGCCAGGAGAGTTCGTGACTGGAGATACAGTTGGGAGTCTGCAGTCAGCAGGCCTGATTATGGAGTTGAAAAGGTGATAGTGGACCGCTACACACAAGCATGTCCTCCTGAGGTACAGCCGTCTGAGAGGTCATCACTTCGGAGTTCCCGGACGCTGAACTCTCGCGGTAAGAGCGTTCCAGCTGTTGGGGACATGGGGTATGCTGATAAGCGGGTTCAGGCCCGAGGGGACATGTGGGTGGGAGAGTGTGATGGACAGTGTTGGAGCTGGCGTGAAATTGCAGCCAACTGTCCAATAGAGGGGGAGCCTATGTGTTGTGATGTTGGCAGATCCCTCTCTCCTGCGCAGAGCCTGTGTGTGTGTCCACCTCAGCCGAAGAGACTGGACCACAGGGGTCCCCGGTGGTTGTAAGTGACTGCCCAGCACAGGCCCTCTTGGACTCAGAGAGTCCAGTGACTTCCGTATGTGACAGCCTGAGTGATAGGGACTTCATCCCTGATAAGCACCTGAGTGTGGTGTACATCCATGAAGACACCAAAGTCTACCCAGAGACTGCCGTGGACTTGGTCCCCAAACTCGGGGAGGTTTCATATGAAGTGGGGGTAGTGAAGACCCTGGTGCACCCCGTTATATTGGGTAATGACTTTCCCCGGTCTAAGGATCTCTGGGGAAAAATGTTTCTGATGGACAGTGTGATGAAGCTCCTACTGAGGGTGCGCAGTCCCGAGGGGCGGAACACAATGCTAGTGGGCCGTTAAACTTATGTGATAATGATGATGACCATGATAATATTGATAATGATAATGATGATCATGATGATGATGACCATGATGAGGATGCTGATATTGATAATGATGATAATGCTAATCATAATAGTGATGATACTGATGATGACCGTGATAAAGATGACATTTCTTTGCAGGTGATGTTGGGAGACGAGGATGGTGGTTCTCGGGAACCGAGTGTCCCTGACCTGCCTGGCTCCTGTGACAATTTTGGGAGTGAGCCGGTGCGAGACCCCACTCTTAAAACGGCACAGGAGAATGTAATTGTTCTGAATGAGGTTCCCCAAGAGCCTGGCTCTGAGGAAAGGTTTCCTCATGCTGCCATGAACAATAACCTATTGTATAGGGACACTGAAGTCCAGGGAGAGGTCGTGAGTCAGCTCCTGGTACCTGAGCTATATGGAAGTATAGTGCTGGGGTTATCACATAGTCACATACTTGAGGGACCACCTGAGGGAAACCAGGGACCAGATGGTGAAGTTAATGTTGTGGATGACATGTTAACTAAGGTTCCCGATCAAGATGTGAATGAAAATGAATTGTATAACCCTGACAGTGAGCCGGATGTGAATGAGAATAAATTGTATAACCCTGAAAGTGAGCCAGATGTGGCTGAGAAAAGGGGGTCAGACAGGGATAGTGGTGGTGATAGTGAGTCATCTGATGACAATAAAGCAACCAGTGCAAGTGAGGAAGGCATGGTAGCAGAGGAGATTGAGAGTCCTGAGAGGAAGGCTGAGGCTGACCTTGCAGTCGGACGGAGGATGGCATCTGAAGATGTTGTACAGTTGGTCGGTTCCCTGGCGAAGACTAAGGTGAAAGACAGGACTCTGAAACTGAACACAGCACAAGTGGATGCTGTTGAAAATGAGAAGTTATCAATGTATGGTGTGGATCTGCATCAGGCCAAGGACTCTGAAGGTGATGCTGCAGAGGTGGAAAAAGCCATGGAAGTGGTGGTCACCAAGCCAGATGCCTCATCAGAAGCTGAGGTTTCAAGTGAAGCTGTGAGGAGCAAGACTGAAGATATGGGGACTGACTCTGTCCAGGAATCTGTTTCTGCCGAAGACAGCGGCGTGGACGGGTTACGGTCCGGATCAGTAGCTGGCATTGGTGAGCTCAAGCGCACTTTCAGGGAGGCTACATCGGAGCCACGTCCCAACAAATGGGAAAAACGATGTGTCACTCCGTTGCCACTGCAGACACACGGGAGCCCAGATGGGATGCAGAACGTGGCTGAAGAGGTAAAGAAGACTGATGGTAGGGCTTCTGAGCATGTCCTACCAGAAGAGCCTGAAGAAAGGGCCGAAGACGTAAAGGACGTCCAACAACTACAGGAGAAGATGCGTAGCCATGAGGATCTCCTGGAGAAAGAAGTAAGAGCTCTGAGTCTTATGCAAAGTGAGCCTGTACCAGAAGAGGATAAATTATGTGTACCGACCAAGAAAAACGATCAGCTCCCTCTACAGTGCCAATCGTTTGAACAGTGTGGCTCGGAATGGTCAGAGACCATGACAGAGGCGCTTGGGTTCTGTGAGGTAGAATTTATGAATCAACTGATATTTAAGAAAGTAGATGTGCTAAAGAAAGTTCAGGGGGAATTAGAGAAAACCCCTATACCTCCTGTGACAGTTGGTGACACAGGGTTAGTGCCCCAAAGGCAGGAGGTACGAAAGTTTCTGAGGAAGAATCAGCAGAGCTGTTCTGACGTGCCTGGTCGTGCTTATCTGGTGAGCCACTATACCGAGACTGAGGCTGGCACTAAGGTCAAGATGAAGCAGTGCAGGATACCCGAGGCCCGCAGAGAGTATAGGCCTGGGAGGGTACAGGGTAGTGCGGATGCTTCAGATGAAGAGAAAGCTGATGTTGGCTATGACAGTGGTGAGGATGAAGCTGATGAGGGCCATGACTGGTCCAGAGTTCACTGTCTCTGTTGGATTGTTGACCAGCCCTCCGGTCTGGATGACCAGCCCTCCGGTCTGGAGAAGAGGGAGGGGATATGTGAGACAGTGAAGGAATATGTGGTGAATGAGGTGTATATTTCACCTAAGTACCTTGCTGACTGGTATGAGCGAAATGTGTGGCTTTGTAAACCTGGTGGTAAAGAAAGGTCACTACACCTGCCATTCAGTACACGCTTGCAGCTCAGACCTGAATCCACTCAGGTGTTGATTAGGAAGCCAGAAGTAGGTGCTTGGGAGCACAGTCAGAGAGCTCATTCAGTCTGGACAAGGGGTCTAGGCACAGAAGGTGTCTCCAAGAGTGTGGGAGCTGTCTTTAGCCCGGACACAGGGAGGTGTCCTGGCACGAGGAAGCAGTCTCTAAGAGTGTGAGCTATCTCAGTCTGGGTGCAGGAAGTACCCCGGACACAGGAGTAGTCGCAGTGAGAATCCGTGCGAATAGCGACTGAATAGGAGGTGACCTCTCTCAAGTCTGGACATTGGAGTTGCCTTCGGACATAAAGAGGAGTGTCTGTGAAACTCCATACTGGTAACATATGTGATATGTGTTGTTTTGGGCACAGACTGGTAGAGTCTGGGTCCCGGATAGAGAGGGCCATCTATCTAAGTGTAATTTAGTGGCTAGACAAGCCCAGGTTTTCTGTTTATGATTTGTTTTTATCTGTCTGCTGTGGACTTTAATAAAACTGGTTGCGGCCAGTTTTCACCAAACTGCTGTCTGAATGAACTGTTTCCGTGCCATTCTGTCTACCCAGACAGCGATCCTAGAGCTAAACCCCCGGAAAGCTTACAATATATATATATATATATATATATATATATATATATATATATATGTATTCTATGTGTGTATATTTAGTGTTTACAAGGAAATAAAGGTTTTTTTTAGTTGCGATATTTTGTTCCCATAGACTTACATGGGACTTCCGGTATCGGAATCGGATATCGCCGATATTTAGTGATATCGGCGATACCATTCCAATCCGATATTTTTAGATATCGAGCAGTATCGCTCAACACTAGTCAATAGTGACTTGTAGGATTGCTTCTTCCAACAGGTGGCGCTATAGAGTTCAAGTTCTCTTCCTCTCTGAAGAGGTAATTTGCATATTAAATCTCTCACTATTGAGAACTCCTGCATGCTTGAATAAGCATGTATATAGTCTGGCAGGAAAATTAGCTACCAGCTAAATGGCCAACAAGTATGTCTCCGTACTCACTCATAGGCTGGAGTCACACACAACGTATAAAAATACGGACCGTATTGTACGGCCGTAATACGCAGAAATTTTGCCGACACAATAATCCGTATTTCATCCGTTGTCAGGGTGCGGTTGCGTATTTTGCGCATGTAAGCATCCGTATGCAATCCGTATGGCATCTGTATAGCGTTTTTATCTCGCAGCCTTGCAAAATGGACATTTAACGGTTTTTTAGGCCTGAAAATCATTGAAACCATCATCAGCAAACCTATTTATTGGCTCTGCATCAGGTGGCAGCCCCCAATCTGGTCATTTTGGTGCTGTGCTTGTGTTGGAGTACTGCTGCTTGGTTGCCAAAATGTCTGACACTCTTCAGATCACCCCAACTGATCGAGTTCTGTACAACTGGGTTTTGTCCCGCCGCTTTGGGCAGCCATACCCAGTGATCGTTGGTCCGCAGAGGACGAGACAAATGAGGATGCATCCGCAGAACAATGATGTGTATGTCAAAATCACATAGACCTTTGACTTGTGTATAATTTAAGTTAGGATAGCTTGTAAATTAAATCCTTTTATGGTTATGTATAGTGCATTTGTGAAACCTTTGGGCTGGTGTAATGATTTTTCTGTCTACGTTTGTTTAATTGTAGGTTCCTGACAACTGGCATTTCATATGCCACACTCCATATGGAGTTTTTGATTGAGAGATCCACCATATCTGGCATTGTTCGTGATACATGCTCACAACTCTGGGACAGATCATCAAGTGGTCATGGCTGAGCCCAAGATGGAAGACTGGATGAGGATTGCAAGGGGATTTGAGGAGCAATGCCAGTTTCCAAATTGTATAGGAGCCCTGGATGGGAAGCACATCCGTATGCATAAGCCGCCGAACTCAGGGTCCCAATTCTATAATTATAAACAATATTTTTCCGTAGTGCTGTTGGCTCTGGTTGACAGTAACTACAGGTTTATAATTGTAGACATTGGGGCCTATGGAAGAACTGGAGACTCTAAATTAGCTGGGAATCCTAATTGATTGTTTCCTACGCTAATAAGTTCACTTTAGGTCAGCCGGAGACTCCGCAAAGCGTCAGTGACATCAGAGTGAATCCCCAGCTGACCTGAAGTGAACTGATTCATGTGGGAAACAATCAATTAAGCTTTCCAGCTAATCACTTCATCTCCTGTCAGTCGGGGAGATGAACTCATTCATTCGGGGGTTTACAGCCAGGCTGCCAGCATTAGCTGCAGTCCCCGCTGTAAACCTGTTAACCCTTTCAGATGGATTGCAGTGTGGGACCTGACTGAGCGCCGGAGAGGTAAGAATATGGTTGCTTTATTATTTTATTTTATATACAGGAGAACAAGGGATTCAGAAGGATTACCAGTACAACAAAATATGGTCAAAAACTGTGTATTTATTTCATTAAATGATTTTTAATTAATGTGTGTGTGTTTTTTTAACCATTTAATACAATAGGATTAATAATGGAGAGTTGTCTAATTGACAACTCTCCATTATTAACCTGGCTTAATGTCACCTTCCAAGGTGGCCTTAACCCATTATTAACCCATTAGCCACCGCTACAAGGCAATGGGAATAGACGGGCTAAGTGCCAGAAAAGGCGCATCTAATCATAGATGTGCCTTTTCTGGGGTGGCTGGGGGCAGATGTTAGTAGCCGGGGGGGCAAAAAAAAAGCTCCCTCCCTATGCTATTATTATCTGCCCTCACTCACTGGCTTTCCCTGTCTGGTGGAGAAAATACAGCGGGAGCCCACTCATTTTTTTCAACGAATTTACACATTTAATTAACACCTACATGTATGAAATTTTGTACACATACTCATGTAATTATTAATCAAAACCATATATCAAACTACATGAAATGAAATGGTTTACTGTATGTAAACCATGTGTCATTTCATGTCGGGTTCTGTAATGATTTTACAGAAGCAAGAAATTGAATTAGCGGCTATTATACTATGTAGAAGTGTATGGACTATATATATATATATATATATGTGTCACAATGACATGTATATATATATATATGTATTCTATGTGTATATATCTAGTCTTTCTTTTGTGATGTAAAAACTATCATTGGGATCCATTATATGTCGGTTTTGCAAGCCGGCAAGAAAATCTCGCCGTGCGGATGCCATACGGATGACATACGGATGCTTACATGTGCAAAATACGCAGCCACACCTTGACAACAGATGACATACGGATCACTGTTCAGGGAACTTTTCTGCGTATTACGTCCGTACAATGCGGTCCGTATTTTTATACGTCGGGTCTGACGCCGGCCTTATTTGCAAACTTTTCCTAGTGTTGCCTCCTTGCACAACCACACCAGGTAAGCAATATTCAAGTTGTACTTTTCTCACCAAGGAAGATTTACATACAGGAAAGATATATATCTTTGTACTGTGTTAGCCAGTAGATTGAAAAATATTTAGAATTGAGAGTCCACAATGGTTGAGGTCTTTCAATTTCAAATATTTTTCCAAGCAAAATGTACTCATTTACCAAGCTTAGCTAGCACACTCCCTCTCTTTCCCTCATCCTCTCTTTCCCCTCATCCTCTCTTTCCCAGGACCTCATTCACACTCTTCACAAGGAGTAATGTTGGCCTAAGAACTTCAGTTAGAAGCCACTCACCTAGCCAAATCACATAATTTGCTTTGCACTGAAGAGGGGCAACACCCCAAACAGGTGTCTGGAAATGGAGTTTCTGATCTGGCTTGCTATCCTAACTCATATGGCAAGGCTCTTTAAAGAATTGATATTGACTTTTAGGATTTCTGCATCCAATAGGTGGCACAAAAGATCAAGTCATCTTCTTTCTGAAAAGGCTTTTTGTACATGTGTTTTTAATAGGGTGACCTGTGTAAATTGCTTCCATATTTGACTCTCAGTGGAGTGACAATAAAACATTCCAAACCGACAAGAAATTGTATTGCACAGGAAAAATGTTAAGAATATTTTTTTCCTGTATAATGACTTGTATATACAGTGGGTTCAGAAAGTATTCAGACCCATTTACATTTTTTACTCTTGTTAATTTTTTTTCTCATTATTGTACACTCTGCACCCCATCTTGACTGATAAAAGCCAGAAATGTAGAAATTTTTGCAAATTTATTAAAAAAGAAAAACTGAAATATCACATGGTCATAGGTATCCAGACCCTTTGCTCAGACACTCATATTTAAGTCACATGCTGTCCATTTGCTTGTGATCCTCCTTGAGATGATTCTGCTCCTTCATTGGACTCCAGCTGTGTTTAATTAAACTGATAGTGTTGAGCGATACTTTCCGATAATGCAAAATATCGGATCGGATTGGATCGGCCCGATACTGAAAAAGTATCGGATATCGCCGATTCCGATACCAGAAATCAATGCAAGTCAATGGGACAAAAATATCGGAATTAAAATAACCCCTTTCTTTCCTTGTAGGTTAATTGTACATGAAGGAAAACAACTAAGAATAATGTAGAATGTATTGGGGGAGGTGGAGGAGACATTAAAGGCATAGAGGTTTAGCCCAATCAAATGGAATAGCATAAATATATTTTTTAAGATGTTCGGAGTTACAAAGAAATTGACTATGTTGTTAATAGTGTTGAGCATTCCGATACCGCAAGTATCGGGTATCGGCCGATATTCGCTGTATCGGAATTCCGATACTTAGTTCCGATATTTTTCCTATATCGTATACCGGAATCGGAAGTTCCCATAATTCTTTGAGAGGCAATGTGATTTTAGTCAGCCAATGAGTAATCCTACGAAGTGTGGGCACATCCTGTACTACTGCGGTCATCTTAACTAATGGCATGGCTGTGATTGGCTGCTGAAATTATGTCAGAATGCACTATAAAAGGCGCCGCCGCCATTTTAGCGTCACTGTGCTGTGAACTCAGTTAGGGACAGAACGCTGCTCTGCTCACTCTGAGGGACAGTTAGAGATTGCGATTTTGTGTACTGTGCTTTAGGCAGGCTAGTATACCAACCGCTGTGTAAAGCTTCCTTTTGCCTTGCAGTGTTGTTTTAACAGCTCTGTGCAAGGTGTGTGTGTGAGAGTGCAGGTGACGCTGCAGTTTGCTCTGCATCCAACGCTGTTTGTAGGCATCTGCACGTGTCACTCTGTGACTTTTTTTTTTTATTTTATTTTGTGGAATTGGTGCAGCTCCATTCAATTGAAATTAACAGTGATCTATTAGTGTGACGCGCTTCCATCCGTACACAATACATTGGTTGCAAACACTATACAGTCATGGCCAAAAGTTTTGAGAATGATACAAATATTAATTTTTACAAAGTCTACTGCTTCACTTTTTCTAATGGCAATTTGCATATACTCCAGAATGTTATAAAGAGTGATCAGCTTAACAGCAATTACTTGCAAAGTCAATATGTGGCTAGAAAATGAACTTTATCCCCCAAAACACATTTCAACATCATTGCAGCCCTGCCTTAAAAGGACCAGTTAACCTCTTTTCAGTGATTGCTCCATTAACACAGGTGTGGGTGTTGATGAGGACATGGCTGGAGATCAATCTGTCATGATTAAGTAAGAATGACACCACTGGACACTTTAAAAGGAGGCTGGTGCTTGGCATCATTGTTTCTCTTCTGTTCACCATGGTTATCTCTAAAGAAACACGTGCAGTCATCATTGCAATGCACAAAAATGGCCTAACAGGGAAGAGTATCGCAGCTAGAAAGATTGCACCTCAGTCAACAATCTATCGCATCATCAAGAACTTCAAGGAGAGAGGTTCCATTGTTGCCAAAAAGGCTTCAGAGCGCCCAAGAAAGACCAGCAAGCGCCAGGACCGTCTCTTAAAAGTGTTTCAGCTGCGGGATCGGGCTACCAGCAGCGCAGAGCTTGCTCAGGAATGGCAGCAGGCAGGTGTGAGTGCATCTGCACGCACTGTAAGGTGGAGACTCTTGGAGCAAGGCCTGGTCTCAAGGAGGGCAGCAAAGAAGCCACTTCTCTCCAGAAAAAACATCATGGACAGACTGATATTCTGCAAAAGGTACAGGCAGTGGACTGCTGAGGACTGGGGTAAAGTTATTTTCTGTGATGAATCCCCTTTTCGATTGTTTGGGACATCAGGAAAACGCCTCATTCGGAGAAGACAAGGTGAGCGCTACCACCAGTCTTGTCTCATGCCAACTGTTAAGCATCCTGAAACCATTCATGTGTGGGGTTGCTTCTCAGCCAAGGGAATCGGCTCTCTCACAGTCTTGCCTAAAAACACAGCCATGAATAAAGAATGGTACCAGAATGTCCTCCAAGAGCAACTTCTCCCAAAGAGCAGTTTGGCGATCAACAATGCCTTTTCCAGCATGATGGAGCACCTTGCCATAAAGCAAAGGTGATCACTAAATTGATCAGGGAACAAAACATAGAGATTTTGGGTCCATGGCCTGGAAACTCCCCAGATCTTAATCCCATTGAGAACTTGTGGTCAATCATCAAGAGACGGGTGGACAAACAAAAACCTAAAAATTCTGACAAAATGAAAGCATTGATTGTGCAAGAATGGACTGCTATCAGTCAGGATTTGGTCCAGAAGTTGATTGAGAGCATGCCAGGGAGAATTGCAGAGGTCCTGAAGAAGAAGGGTCAACACTGCAAATATTGACTTGCTGCATTAACTCATTCTAACTGTCAATATAAGCTTTTGTTACTCATATGTTTGCAATTATATTTCTGTCTGTGATAAAAACATCTGTCAAACACACATAAAAACCAGAGGGCAGTAGATCATGTGAAAATATAATATTTGTGTCATTCTCAAAACTTTTGGCCATGACTGTAGAAGTACAGAAAGGAGCCTTTCACAGCTAGTGAACAGTTGTGTGCAGTGTTCACTGTAGTCTGTGAGGTTTTCATTTTTTGAGTGCAGATCACGCTCCAGTTAGTTCTTCAACCACTGCTGGTTGTAGTCTGCTGAGCGTGAGTCACTGCCTCATCCTTCACATTTTTCTCTAATTGGTGCTGCTCCATTATATTTGAAAAAAATCTAATCTATTAGTGTGACGCGCTTCCATCCGTATACAATACATTGGTTGCAAACACTTTAGAAGTACACAAAGGGCCCTTTCACAGCTATTGAACAGTTGTCTGCAGTGTTCACTGTAGTCTGTGAGCTTTTCATTTTTTGAGTGCAGATTACGCTCCAGTTAGTTCTTCAACCACTGCTGGTTGTAGTCTGCTGAGCGTGTGTCACTGCCTCATCCTTCACATTTTTCACTAATTGGTGCTGCTCCATTCTATTTTAAAAAAATCTAATCTATTAGTGTGACGCGCTTCCATCCGTATACAATACATTGGTTGCAAACACTATAGAAGTACAGAAAGGAGCCTTTCACAGCTAGTGAACAGTTGTGTGCAGTGTTCACTGTAGTCTGTGAGGTTTTCATTTTTGAGTGCAGATCACGCTCCAGTTAGTTCTTCAACCACTGCTGGTTGTAGTCTGCTGAGCGTGTGTCACTGCCTCATCCTTCACATTTTTCTCTAATTGGTGCTGCTCCATTATATTTTAAAAAAATCTAATCTATTAGTGTGACGCGCTTCCATCCGTATACAATACATTGGTTGCAAACACTATAGAAGTACACAAAGGGGCCTTTCACAGCTACTGAACAGTTGTCTGCAGTGTTCACTGCAGTCTCTGAGGAATAACCACACTTAGGCCTTATAACTTTTCTGACTTTCTTTATCAATCTACCAAGATGAAGAAGGCAGGGAGTAAGGCACGTGGTCGTGGCCGTGGAGTTTCAGCAGGGAGAGGACGTGGGGATTCTGTGGCTGCTGCCGCACCCAGTGACCCAGCATCCACCAGTTTTCCCCGTGAGCGTTCCTTTATGCGCACTTTTGTAGGAGCTCGGCGTACCCCCCTGCTGCGGGAAGAACAAATTGAAGCCAATGTTGATTGGATGGCAGCCAATGCATCGACTTCAATTGCTTCCACCTCCTCTCAGGACCACAGCACTGTTGAACAACCATCTGTCTCTTCACCGCCTGCCAAATTGCCCAGGCAGTCAGAGAGCTCTGTAAAGGAGCCAGCTGAGTCTCTGCTTCTGTTCTCAGAATCTGTTGGCTTGCAAACAGGGGCCCAGCCAAGCAGCATTCTGGAATGTGAAGAAGAGGCAGTATGCAGTGATGCGCAACAGCTGTGTCTCTCTGAATCTGAAGAGGCGGGTGAGCCAGTGCCGATGGTCAGCACACCGCAGAACGCATCTGATGATGATGAGACTCAGGTGCCAGTTTCTGTTGAGCATGGTGCTGGCCAGACCACCCAACAGCAGCAGGTGTTGGAAGAGGGTAGTGGAGATGATGAGGTCCAAGACCCAACATGGCGTGAGGAACAGGAAGGTGGTAGTAGCAGCTCTGAGGAAGAGATTGCCCCAACGGTCCAAACAGTAGGGAGAGGTAGGCTGCAGACTCGGTTGCCTCTAGCCTCCAGTTTGGCACCTGTTCGTAGCAGTTCTCTTCCAACAGCCAAAACGGGCGCTCCCAGGACTTGCACTGCGTGGTCCTTTTTTGACACAATTGCAGATGATATTTGCTATGTCAAATGCAAGCTGTGTAATCAAAAAGTAAAAAGAGGTAAAAGTGTCAGTAACCTTAATACCACAAATATGTGGAAACATGTGCGGTCAAAGCACGTGGTTGAGTTACAAAGACACACTGGAGATGTAGGCCAACCTACAGCAGCACCTACATCTTCAGCTCGTGTTGGAGCCTCTTCCTCCAGCTCACACACAGCTGGTTCGGCTTCCTCACAGGATCGCCATGGAAGAACCTCTGTCACTGTTGTCCAGAGACCCAGTGTTATTCCACCCACAGCTGCAAGTTCCCTGTCATCCTCACACTCCCAGGCCACAAAACAGCCATCGGTAGCACAGGCATGGGATAAAAGACGGCCATACTCGGCAAACCATCCACGAGCACAGGCTCTGAATGCTGGCATTGCAAAACTCCTGTCCCTTGAAATGCTGTCATTCAGGCTGGTGGAGACTGACAGTTTCCGTAACTTAATGGCATTGGCAGTCCCACAATACAATGTGCCCAGCCGATTTTATTTCAGCAGGCAAGCCGTCCCTGGTCTGCAAAAGCATGTTGAGGGAAAAATTAAACATGCGCTACTAAACGCCGTCAGTAGCAAGGTCCACCTGACCACCGATGAGTGGACCTGTACCCATGGCCAGGGACGATACCTTTCCCTCACTGCCCATTGGGTCAATGTTGTGGAGCCGGGTACAGATCTTGCGATTGGCGCTGTACGTGTTCTGCCAACTCCAAGGATTGCAGGAATCAAGTCTGTCCACATTGACTCCTCCTCCTACTCCAGTTCCTCAGAATCATCGCTGCAGGAGCCGTCACGGTCTACCTCCACATGGACCCGTGAACGCTTACCTGTTGTGACCGATATGAGCACAGCCATGGCCAAACGTCAACAGGCCGTCCTCAAATTAATTTCCATGGGGAATCGAAGCCACACAGCGCAGGAGCTCTGGAATGCCATCAAGCAGGAGATCGACGTGTGGTTTTTGCCAGCGAATCTCCAGCCAGGCTTGGTAGTGTGTGACAATGGCCGAAATCTGGTGGCAGCTCTGGGCCTTGGAAACCTCACTCACATACCATGTCTGGCACATGTGCTCAACTTGGTCATGCAGAGTTTTTTGAGGGACTATCCGGATCTTGATGCACTGCTGCACAAGGTCCGCCTAGAGTGCGCTCACTTGCGACGTTCCAGCATGGCCAGATCGCGCATTGCAGCTCTGCAACACAGATTTCGCCTTCCTGAACATCGCATCATATGTGACGTACCCACCAGGTGGAATTCCACGTTACATATGTTGGAGCGGTTGTGTGAGCAGCAGCCAGCAGTAATGGAGTATCAGCTGCATCAGGCGCAATCAACTCTCAATTTGCGCCGTTCACACTTCACCACTACTGAGTGGGCCTCTATGAAGGACATCTGCCACGTTTTGCGTGAGTTTGATGAGTCAACGCGGATGGTGAGTGCAGATGATGCACTAGTCAGCCTGACTCTCCCCTTATCTGCCTGCTTCAAAAAACACTGCAAGCACTAAGGGATGAGGTTTTGGAAGAGGTGGAGGATGAGGAGTCACAAATTCCATCACCTTCTGGACAGTCAGCGCAACGTGGTTCCTCACAAAGGGCTGGGTAGGGCTCACTTTGTGAGGAGGATGAGGAGGAGTCAATGGAGGAGGAAGACATCGCTCCAGAGGGAGGTACACAACGCTCTAGTCAGTATGTAGAGCGAGGGTGGGGTGATGCAGAGCAGGCAGAGATGACGCCTCTTGCAGGGGACAGCGTTTCTTGGCCAGTTGGGAGTCTGCAGCACATGGTTGATTTCATGCTGCAGTGCCTGAGAAACGACCGCCGCATCGCCCACATTCTCACCACGTCTGATTATTGGGTGTACACCCTCCTAGACCCTCGCTACCGGGACAACTTACAAAGCCTCATCACACCGTTGAACCGGGAGCGTAAAATGCGGGAGTACCAAGACACACTGGTGCAATCCATAATGTTCTCCATTCCAGCCCAGAGCACTGCTGCTGCTACTGCTTTACAAAGCAGCTCTGTGCGTCGAGGCAGTGGAGACAGCTCTGCAACAAGAGGGAGCACAAGCAGCGCCTCTGCACAGGGCAAGACCAGTATGTTCCAAATGTGGCGAAGTTTTGTGGCAGCGCCACAAATGTCTACACCATCCGAGACGGCTCCAGTCAGCAGGAGGCAACGTTTCCGTAAGATGGTGACAGACTACATGTCTTTCCCTCTCAGTGTACTCCCAGATGGCTCTTCCCCATTCAAGTTTTGGGTCTCTAAGCTGGATACATGGCCAGAGCTTAGCCAGTATGCATTGGAGGTGCTGGCTTGCCCTGCTGCCAGTGTATTATCGGAGCGCGTCTTTAGTGCTGCAGGTGGTGTACTAACAGACCGTCGCATGCGACTATCCTCCGATAATGTAGACCGGCTTACTTTTCTGAAAATGAACAAGGCATGGATCTCGCCAGAATTTGTCTGTCCGTTTTCAGATTAAATAACTGGTTCGCAACGTTATCCATGTCTCCTGTTATGTTCATCTTTCTACCACCTGAACTCTACTCCCTGGGCTACAACACTGCCAGTTGCTGCTCAGAAGTGTCGTGTCCACAGACCAATACACAAGCTATAGTGTTAGTGGGGTTCAGTAACGCCAGCTGTTCCCCTGTGTGTCCGGCAAGAAGTCTCCTGTTCCCTACACATGCACAGAAAAACCCATGTGGAACATGCTCCAAATAGGGAAAAGCCGTCACCCTGATTGTTATGCTTAAAACAGGAAATTGTGAAGTTTTCCAGGCCTAGAATGATAAATTTTTATAACAAATATGGACAAATAATAATTTGTCATCACAGCGCATATCTGCACATGTCTATTAGAAATGGTAACAAAAACTAAAACATAGTGTTCACTCTTTGAAATTAATGCATACAAGTACATTTCATACTTATCAATTAATGCTTTTTAAGGAACTTTATCTGTACCTGTAAGATAATGCAGTCAATGGATGTACGAATCATAAAATCCTCATCATCATCATCACGAGTTTTATTTATGCCAACTGTAACTTCACACACCATATATGAAATGGCCAGCATCTAAACCTGGTAATAATGTGCAATAATAAATTATTACATCTAGAAAGTGCATCATGCATACTGACAATAGGTAGTTATACCTGCAAGTGCTGTTGAAACAACCACAACAGATATAAATTAATAATGGTATATAGGTATCACAGTGCATAGTTACTCATGGACAATGTTGATGTAATACTGTACCTCAATAAAGTCAGCGTCAACCATTATGCTTGTTAGTCTTGTAGATTGTTAAAGAGGGAACGTGCTTTTTTTGTTGGTCATAGGTCGAGTATTAGACAGTAAATGATTACTGCTGTCGTATTTTTGGCGTCCCTAGGGCACAATTACGCTGCGTAACGTCACATTTTATAGAGAGTCATCTAATATACACACGCTACCCTACCCTACGCGTGACAGTAGGAAGGTAGTGTTGACGGATAAAGCCTTGCGCAACCAGACATGCTTTTACCCTCTTCAACACTGTACAAGCAAAAATGCATGATTGCAGCCGCAGACTTTATTGACGTACAGTATAACATCGCCATTACCCATCAGAGGCTGTCCACTGTCTGATACAGACATAGAATATACCTTTGCTATCCGTAGCATTTGTTTCACCTACACTTGCTGGCACACACTTAAATTGTGACAATGCATAATGTTTTTTTAAATGGTTATTTTTTATCGTACATTATTGCGTCATCACATTGATGAGTCCATGCTGGAGATGTCATACATGCTGTACAAAGTAACGATTTTATTAACTTAAATAATTGAAATGTCTATGACTGTCACATATAAATTGCAATGATGATGATGAGTGACTATTACAAAATCCATTGTCTTCACTATGTTATGGTTTAACATAGCGTTCCTTAAGCATTATTCATAAATACAAAAATGGACTTTTATTCTTAAATTTACAACACTATATTTTGTAACCAATTTTTTGGGTGGTGTGTTGTTCCATTTCTTGTTGGCATGTGCATATATGCGTTTATATTTGCAGGGTCTTTATTTTTATTCTTGAAGTTAGGAAACATGTGTATCTTCGTACCGTGTTAGCCAGTAGATAGAAAAATATTTAGACTTGAGAGTCCGCAGTGGTTTTATCCTTTTAATGGATAACTGAAAAGATGGTAACAAATTGCAAGCTTTCGAGGCTACTCACGTCTCTTCATCAGGCAAAAACTAAAACAAAAAATGAAGCATCACATATTTCTATACACAACAGGACACAGGAATACTGCAATAGGTAAGACAAGTGACGTGTAGCAGAACTGTCATTATGACAGCGGGATGAACATAAATATTGGAACAGTTCATAGATAAGGATAGAAAGTTTTATTGCCCTCTGATTGGGGTCTGGTTTTGTGTTTTCATGCCCCTGGAAGGGCAGAGACGCAGATTCCTTAATTGATATAGAATGACATAAATCCGTGTGATCTATTCATTCCAGCACTAAGAGTGTCAAAGGTCATGATGAGCTTATATTCCGAAACCTTTGTATCTTTCTCAGATTTGAAGTGATATTTTAATACCAGTAATTCCATATCCATCATGCTATGACCGGGCATACAAAAGTGTTTTGCCACAGGTAAATCCATTATTTTTTCTCTTATTGTGTGGTGATGATAATTCATCCTTGTTCTCAGTTTTTGGCCGGTCTCCCCCACATACAGACCCCCATTTGGACATTTAGTACATATAATTAGGTACACCACATTACATGTGATGCAGCTGAAAGTAGCTGGGATATTGTAGTCGTGATGGGAGTTGGGGATCTTTATCTTGTCCGTGGTCATTATAGATGCACAGGTTTTACATTTCTTCTGGTTGCAAGGAAAGGTTCCTGCAGCTGTTGGGGAGGACAGGGAGCTTCTGACAATGATGCTTCTTAGATTTGTGGGCTGCCTAAAACACAGTAGTGGGGGGTCTGGAAATATGGATTGTAATATCGGGCATCTTTTTGTAGTAAAGGTTGTAGTTTCCGTGTAGCTCCCCTTAGCACCTCCAGATTTGGATTGTAGGTCACCACTAGAGGCACCTGGTTATTTTCTTCTTTACCTTTGTAATGTAGCAGGTGATTCCTTGATATTCAGTTGGCTCTTGAAATTTGGTTTTCAATTGTTCTTGGATGGTATCCCTGGTTCAAAAAAGTCTTTCTGAGGCGACCCCCCACTACTGTGTTTTAGGCAGCCCCCAAATCTAAGAAGCATCATTGTCAGAAGCTCCCTGTCCTCCCCAACAGCTATAGGAACCTTTCCTTTCAACCATAAGAAATGTAAAACCTGTGCATCTATAATGACCACGGACAACATAAAGATCCCCTACTCCCATCAGGACTACAAGATCAAAGGTACTTTCAGCTGCATCACATCTAATGTGGTGTACCTAATTATATGTACAAAATGTCCAACTGGGGGTCTGTATGTGGGGGAGACCGGCCAAAAACTGAGAACAAGGATGAATTATCATCGCCAGAGCCACACAATAAGAGAAAAAATAATGGATTTACCTGTGGCAAAACACTTTTGTATGCCCGGTCATAGCATGATGGATATGGAATTACTGGTATTAAAATATAACTTCAAATCTGAGAAATATACAAAGGTTTCGGAATATAAGCTCATCATGACCTTTGACACTCTTAGTGCTGGAATGAATAGATCACACGGATTCATGTCATTCTATATCAATTAAGGAATCTGCGTCTCTGACCTTCTAGGGGCATCAAAACAGAACACCAGACCCCAATCAGAGGGCAATAAAACTTTATCTCCTTATCTACGAACTGTTCCAATATTTATGATCATTCCTCTGCCATAATGACAGTTCTGCTTCACGTCACTTGTCTTACCTATTGCACTATTCCTGTGTCCTGTTGTGTGTAGAAATATGTGATTATTCATTGTTTGTTTTAGTCTTAGCCTGATGAAGAGACCTGAGTAGTCTCGAAAGCTTGGAATTTGTTACCATCTTTTCAGTTAGCCATTAAACGGTATCAACCACTGAGGACTCAAAAGTATAAATATTTTTCTATTCTTGGAATTGAAATTCATCATTTTATTGTCCTAGTAAACTTCATTTATTTTTGTTTGAAGTACATACATTTGCAATGGCCATGTAACAAGGCAATAACTCAATCTTTTATGCCTACACCCTCCTTGACCCTGGGCTTCAACACCGCCAGTTGCTGCTCAGAAGTGTTAGATGCACAGATGAAAACAATCGCTGATGTGTTTGTGGGGTTCAGTAACGCCTGCTGTTCCCTGCTGTGTGTCTGGCAAAAATTACTGCTGCTAACTACAACTTCAACTTCAAACATCTCATACTAGGCCTCTGCCTACACCCTCCTTGATCCTGGGCTTCAACACCGCCAGTTGCTGCTCAGAAGTGTTAGATGCACAGATGAAAACAATCGCTGATGTGTTTGTGGGGTTCAGTAACGCCTGCTGTTCCCCTGCTGTGTGTCTGGCAAAAATTAATGCTGCTAACTACAACTTCAACTTCAAACATCTCATACTAGGCCTCTGCCTACACCCTCCTTGACCCTGGGCTTCAACACCGCCAGTTGCTGCTCAGAAGTGTTAGATGCACAGATGAAAACAATCGCTGATGTGTTTGTGGGGTTCAGTAACGCCTGCTGTTCCCCTGCTGTGTGTCTGGCAAAAATTACTGCTGCTAACTACAACTTCAACTTCAAACATCTCATACTAGGCCTCTGCCTACACCCTCCTTGACCCTGGGCTTCAACACCGCCAGTTGCTGCTCAGAAGTGTTAGATGCACAGATGAAAACAATCGCTGATGTGTTTGTGGGGTTCAGTAACGCCTGCTGTTCCCCTGCTGTGTGTCTGGCAAAAATTACTGCTGCTAACTACAACTTCAACTTCAAACATCTCATACTAGGCCTCTGCCTACACCCTCCTTGACCCTGGGCTTCAACACCGCCAGTTGCTGCTCAGAAGTGTTAGATGCACAGATGAAAACAATCGCTGATGTGTTTGTGGGGTTCAGTAACGCCTGCTGTTCCCCTGCTGTGTGTCCGGCAAAAATTACTGCTAGCTACCTACACATGGTGAAAAAAACATGACATGTCAAAGTGTCTAGTGCTACACATAGATATGAGGCTACACCATGATTTCTAAGCTGTAAACATTTGAAACGTCGGCTTTAAAACCATATAATGATTAGTCTTTGTCAGAAATCTGTAACAAAATAATTGTGAGTGACATATTATTTCAGATATGCACATGTCGAAAACAAATGCTAACACAAAAGCCTACTTATGCTATAGGATACTGATGGTCAACCTTGTCACTCCATAGCTTAGACAAATCCAACTCACATCATGACTCAAATGCTGCAATGTTGGAAGTGCATAATGTGGGTTGAACTTTGACAACAGCTGCAGTGCGAAGGTTAGACTTCAGTGTTCTTGGCTTTTAAATAAAAGCATACAAGTAAATATAATAATCCAATGTTGATTAAGGGAGGTGATGTACACCTGTAATATTGTGCAAACAATGCATGTAGGAATAGTCCTCTTCAACATTACTTATATTTGTGTCATTTTAAAAAATACATATTTAATTAGAAAGTTAACAGCCCATATCATAAAGGTCCTTCATGTAAACATGATAATCGCTAACAAAAATCATGCATTACCTTGTTAAAGTCAATAGTGCATAGTCACAATAGCAAAATATATACCTGTAAGTGGTGCTGAAAGAACGACAACTGATAGAATAGGTGAATGATATCTATTTATCAGACTGAGTAGTATAGGAGGTATAGTATTCGTCAAACTCAATCTGACAGGTCGACACGCCCCCTATCATTTTATCCGTCTCCCTGTCAGATTGATCCAGGTCGTCACGCCCTCTGGCTGAACTTTGCTCAGGCTGGGAAATCTGTGGCTGAACTTTGCTCAGGCTGTGAAATCTGGTCTGCTGGATTTTTATTCAGTGCCTTTGATTAGTTCTAGTTAAATACAGACTTCTGTATATAACTAGAATATAAGGATTTTTAGTGAAATTTGTTGTTAGAAGTCTAAATATTTTTCTATCTACTGGCTAACATGGTACAAAGATATACATCTTTACAGCACCATAGAGGTAATTTATCTATGTGTGTGTTTCACACAGGACAAGTTCTGTGATCCGTCTTTTGTGTGGGAAAAGTCAACAATTTTTATTAAGGTCTAAAATACATTATCATGGATAAAAATCCAAAAGAGTGGGATATACAGCATGCAGAAAAAATAGCCAAATGCAGACAGGTGTGAATTACATTCAAATCAATATATAATAGTGCACATCGACATATCTTATATGTTATAGCGATAATAGACTAATCCGGGGCTATACAATAATAAACTCCATATATTTGTCCGTATATATGCAATCTATGTAACTCACAATATCCCCCAATAGGCAGACATATATGCACTATATATAGGATTATAAGTATCTCAATGAATCAGGTATATCAATAAAGTAACTTCTCCATCACAGTTGCTAATATAATGATGTTACCATGCAAGTGCAGAGCTCACAATACATACTGTGCGTGCATATGAAGTCAATTAGCACATCCATATGAGGAGCTATATCAAAAAAGCAGCGCCATAGATGTGAGATCATACCTGAATGCTGCTTGGCACCCCTTGTGTATAGCCCTCATTTCTAACAGTGTTTTTCACAGATAGATCACTTCAAGAAAACTGTCCCGACAGTTCATCCCTATAGTGTAGTTTAATGTATCAAGGTGTGTGTACAAGGTTTGGAATTGTCAGAATGAGTGAAGGTCGATGCTACGGTAATTCAGGCAAACAGTAAATAGTATTGCATTGTGTATAGTCAGTGGGGTCTTTTAAAACCAACACATTTATGTGTATTCTGATAGCAGTGCCATAGAATGAGTGAAGGTCGATGCTATTGTGACATGTTAGAAACCACATATACTAAATAGCCCATTCAGGCAACCAGTAAATAGTATTGCATTGTGTATAGTCAGTGGGGTCTTTTAAAACCAACACATTTATGTGTGTTCTTCTTGAAGTTACAGCTCAAAGACATTTCAATCATTGACTTAATTGTGACATGCTAGACTGAAATTGAAATAAATTCAAAAAGGAAGCTTTTTGCAGTATAAAATACAAATTTTATTAAGGTCTAAAATACATTATCATGGATAAAAATCCAAAAAGAGTAGGATATACAGCATGCAGAAAAAATAACCAAAGTGTTGACATGAAGTTACAGCTCAAAGACATATACATTATCATGAATAAAAAATATAGCTGTCCATATATATGCAGTCTATGTAACTCACAATATCCCCCAATAGGCAGACATATATGCACTATATATAGGATTATAAGTATCTCAATGAAGCATGTATATCAATAAAGTAACTTCCCCATCACAGATGCTAATATAATGATGTTAGCATGCAAGTGCAGGGCTCACAATACATACTGTGCGTGCATATGAAGTCAATTAGCACAGCCATATGAGGAGCTATATTAAAAAAGCAGTTGTGTATAGTTGGCCAATCGAATATTAGTTATGCGTTCACTACCACTGTCAACCATAGCAGCTCTCATGATGCTAGCTATTCTGATCACCTTATCATATCAACCATGAAGCCTCTTTTAACCCCTTCACAATAATGTACAGAGGAGTTTTTATGTTTTAATACTGATAGACATATTGTGAACGGACATATAGGGTCCATGTGAGATACCATATTTTTCAAATATTAGTTAAGCGTATATTTCAACATTTTGCTCCTTCACAGATTTATTTTACATTTTTTTTTTTTTTTTTTTTTTATTTTGCTTAAGGATCGTGTACAGAGGAGTTTTTATGTTTTAATACTGATAGACATATTGTGAACGGACATATAGGGTCCATGTGAGACATGTCTGGACAAGTCCGGGCATGTCTGGGCATGCCTGGACAAGTCCTGGTCACGGGACAGCCGTGGAAAAAACAATACTGAAATTCAAAAACTATGTGCTGACCGTTAACACGCGCACAGTCATCTAGAAAATATTGAGCGAGTTGCTTCACAAACCCTCTCAAGGCATGTTGAATGTTAACGTTCCCGCTATGAGCTACACACATGACCAACTGTATAGCCTGGGATGCGTAGCGTTCTTGCAGCGCAGGCCTATTTTTAAAGACGCTAAGACCATCAGATATAAAAACAGGCATGTTGAGACGTGTCCCGGCCTATTTTGGTACATACCCACTCCTATGCAGCGATATTGAGTACCGTTCAACAAAAAATCAGGTACAAACTTTTTAACATACCTGTGTTTCGGACCCTCAGACCATGCCAGAAGCACTCTGTGCCATGTACTCTAACTCATAATATTCGATTTTGATCAGCATTCAACAAAAAATTGGGTGCTAACTTTTTACCATACCTGTGTTTCTATAACGAATACACGGACCCCTACAGCGCATCCCAATAGTGTAGTTTAATGTAGGGGGCAAACAGATTATCGCTGGTGCTTGGAAAATACCACATTTCATAGATGGTGCTGATCCGCTGAATCATTTTTAAACATTTCACGCCACTCATGCACCCACAGCACACTTATGCTGTACCAGCACCGCTGCAGCTAGCGCTTTTTAGCTAAAAAAGACCCTTATTTGCATCATTTTCATTATAGTACGACTGGTACATACCCACTACTATGCAACGATACTGAGTAGCGTTCAACAAAAATCAGGTACAAACTTTTTAACATACCTGTGTTTCGGGCGCTCATGCCATACCAGAAGCACTCTGTGCCATGTACCATAGCCCATAATAATCGATCTTGATCAGTATTCAACAAAAAATTGGGTGCAAACTTTTTTTTTTTTTTAGCATAGCTGTGTTTCTGACTCCCATGTCGTACCAGAAAGACCTATTTTGGCACAGGCCTACACCTATGCAACGGTTTTGACCACTACTCAACAAAAATGGCTACAAACTTTTTAACATATCTGTGTTTCGGACTATCATGTCATAGCAGAAGCACCCTGTGCCATGTACTCTAGACCATAATATTCGTTTTTGATCACTATTCAACAAAAAATTGAGGCATGTTGAGACGTGTCCCGGCCTATTTTGGCACATGACAAATGTTTCTGACTATCATGTCATAGCAGAAGCACCCGGTGCCATGTACTCTAGACCATAATATTCGTTTTTGATCACCATTCAACAAAAAATTGAGGCATGTTGAGACGTGTCCCGGCCTATTTTGGCACATGACAAATGTTTCTGACTCTCATGTCATACCAGAAGCACCCTGTGCCATGTACTCTAGACCATAATATTTCACATTGGGTATGGGAACTACATAGCTTTGTTTTCTCAGGTATTTAAAAAAGTGTGGAAAACTGAAAATCCCGCGACCTGTGGTAATTTAGTGAGAACCATATAGACAAATCGGGTATCGTCACACACGAGACCACGACACCTCGGGCTATCACATTTACCATTAGTTTTCAAAAATCAGCTCCTTAACAATAAAGTAAGAATCGTAGTGTCCTGCATTGTGGTCTATAAATGTATAGTTTGAAAATTTACCGTTGCTAAAGAACAGTAAAAAGTCGTGCGTACAACTATCAACCCCAAAACTCTCACCACTATCACAAACATCTATAAATGTATAGTTTGAAAATTTACAGTTGCTAAAGAACAGTAAAAAGTCGTGCGTACAACTATCAACCCCAAAACTCTCACCACTATCACAAACACAATTGCCTACAGAGGCGGCCAGCGAGAATTTCCGTATGTGTGTATCAAGATGCTCCTGTTGTGAATGGGTTTGAGATGAGTTCTGAGCAGAGGCTCCCTCTGGTGGTTACAAGCGGTACTAGTGAGGATTGGGAGGTGTGTCGCAGATCGTGAAGAAAACGACGCGCCAACCGAGCACCCCGGGAATGCTGAGAGTAGTCGGCTTAAGAATATACGTCTGTGTCAAGCTACAGAATCTGCAAATAGCAACGCGGAAGCAGCAGCTGCCAATTCAGCCGATGCGATACCGCCAAAGAAACGCACTGTATCACGCCGTCGTGTAAGTAAGAGGCAGAAGGATGATGGTCGATCGCCTTACACACCAACACCCGTATGGACTGGTGAACACACCAAAATGTTTCTTGACATGTCTGCACAGTACGTGCATAATAAACTCTCGCAGAACAGACTAAAATCTTTCTGCGACACGTATGAAAGACTGATAAGTGCATGTCCAACACCCGACATTATTGCAGAGCTGTGCGATTTTAAACAAAATTATGCAAATGTATGATTTTAAACAAAGATTATGCAACTGTACAGTCAACTTCTGTGAAATAAACCTGTCTGCCTGAGAACGTGTGGTTATGAATTGAAAAATAATTAAAATGATCACGCATTACACCCTAGGGGATCGATACACGTGCCCCTGCGCATTTACACAACTATGATGTCACTGGAAATGCCAGCATCCACGAGCAAACATTCGGTCATAGCAGGGAGCATCTTGATACACACATACGGAAATTCTCGCTGGCCGCCTCTGTAGGCAATTGTGTTTGTGATAGTGGTGAGAGTTTTGGGGTTGATAGTTGTACGCACGACTTTTTACTGTTCTTTAGCAACTGTAAATTTTCAAACTATACATTTATAGATGTTTGTGATAGTGGTGAGAGTTTTGGGGTTGATAGTTGTACGCACGACTTTTTACTGTTCTTTAGCAACGGTAAATTTTCAAACTATACATTTATAGACCACAATGCAGGACACTACGATTCTTACTTTATTGTTAAGGAGCTGATTTTTGAAAACTAATGGTAAATGTGATAGCCCGAGGTGTCGTGGTCTCGTGTGTGACGATACCCGATTTGTCTATATGGTTCTCACTAAATTACCACAGGTCGCGGGATTTTCAGTTTTCCACACTTTTTTAAATACCTGAGAAAACAAAGCTATGTAGTTCCCATACCCAATGTGAAATATTATGGTCTAGAGTACATGGCACAGGGTGCTTCTGGTATGACATGAGAGTCAGAAACATTTGTCATGTGCCAAAATAGGCCGGGACACGTCTCAACATGCCTCAATTTTTTGTTGAATGGTGATCAAAAACGAATATTATGGTCTAGAGTACATGGCACCGGGTGCTTCTGCTATGACATGATAGTCAGAAACATTTGTCATGTGCCAAAATAGGCCGGGACACGTCTCAACATGCCTCAATTTTTTGTTGAATAGTGATCAAAAACGAATATTATGGTCTAGAGTACATGGCACAGGGTGCTTCTGCTATGACATGATAGTCCGAAACACAGATATGTTAAAAAGTTTGTAGCCATTTTTGTTGAGTAGTGGTCAAAACCGTTGCATAGGTGTAGGCCTGTGCCAAAATAGGTCTTTCTGGTACGACATGGGAGTCAGAAACACAGCTATGCTAAAAAAAAAAAAAAGTTTGCACCCAATTTTTTGTTGAATACTGATCAAGATCGATTATTATGGGCTATGGTACATGGCACAGAGTGCTTCTGGTATGGCATGAGCGCCCGAAACACAGGTATGTTAAAAAGTTTGTACCTGATTTTTGTTGAACGCTACTCAGTATCGTTGCATAGTAGTGGGTATGTACCAGTCGTACTATAATGAAAATGATGCAAATAAGGGTCTTTTTTAGCTAAAAAGCGCTAGCTGCAGCGGTGCTGGTACAGCATAAGTGTGCTGTGGGTGCATGAGTGGCGTGAAATGTTTAAAAATGATTCAGCGGATCAGCACCATCTATGAAATGTGGTATTTTCCAAGCACCAGCGATAATCTGTTTGCCCCCTACATTAAACTACACTATTGGGATGCGCTGTAGGGGTCCGTGTATTCGTTATAGAAACACAGGTATGGTAAAAAGTTAGCACCCAATTTTTTGTTGAATGCTGATCAAAATCGAATATTATGAGTTAGAGTACATGGCACAGAGTGCTTCTGGCATGGTCTGAGGGTCCGAAACACAGGTATGTTAAAAAGTTTGTACCTGATTTTTTGTTGAACGGTACTCAATATCGCTGCATAGGAGTGGGTATGTACCAAAATAGGCCGGGACACGTCTCAACATGCCTGTCTTTTATATCTGATGGTCTTAGCGTCTTTAAAAATAGGCCTGCGCTGCAAGAACGCTACGCATCCCAGGCTATACAGTTGGTCATGTGTGTAGCTCATAGCGGGAACGTTAACATTCAACATGCCTTGAGAGGGTTTGTGAAGCAACTCGCTCAATATTTTCTAGATGACTGTGCGCGTGTTAACGGTCAGCACATAGTTTTTGAATTTCAGTATTGTTTTTTCCACGGCTGTCCCGTGACCAGGACTTGTCCAGGCATGCCCAGACATGCCCGGACTTGTCCAGACATGTCTCACATGGACCCTATATGTCCGTTCACAATATGTCTATCAGTATTAAAACATAAAAACTCCTCTGTACACGATCCTTAAGCAAAATAAAAAAAAAAAAAAAAAAATGTAAAATAAATCTGTGAAGGAGCAAAATGTTGAAATATACGCTTAACTAATATTTGAAAAATATGGTATCTCACATGGACCCTATATGTCCGTTCACAATATGTCTATCAGTATTAAAACATAAAAACTCCTCTGTACATTATTGTGAAGGGGTTAAAAGAGGCTTCATGGTTGATATGATAAGGTGATCAGAATAGCTAGCATCATGAGAGCTGCTATGGTTGACAGTGGTAGTGAACGCATAACTAATATTCGATTGGCCAACTATACACAACTGCTTTTTTAATATAGCTCCTCATATGGCTGTGCTAATTGACTTCATATGCACGCACAGTATGTATTGTGAGCCCTGCACTTGCATGCTAACATCATTATATTAGCATCTGTGATGGGGAAGTTACTTTATTGATATACATGCTTCATTGAGATACTTATAATCCTATATATAGTGCATATATGTCTGCCTATTGGGGGATATTGTGAGTTACATAGACTGCATATATATGGACAGCTATATTTTTTATTCATGATAATGTATATGTCTTTGAGCTGTAACTTCATGTCAACACTTTGGTTATTTTTTCTGCATGCTGTATATCCTACTCTTTTTGGATTTTTATCCATGATAATGTATTTTAGACCTTAATAAAATTTGTATTTTATACTGCAAAAAGCTTCCTTTTTGAATTTATTTCAATTTCAGTCTAGCATGTCACAATTAAGTCAATGATTGAAATGTCTTTGAGCTGTAACTTCAAGAAGAACACACATAAATGTGTTGGTTTTAAAAGACCCCACTGACTATACACAATGCAATACTATTTACTGGTTGCCTGAATGGGCTATTTAGTATATGTGGTTTCTAACATGTCACAATAGCATCGACCTTCACTCATTCTATGGGCACTGCTATCAGAATACACATAAATGTGTTGGTTTAAAAGACCCCACTGACTATACACAATGCAATACTATTTACTGTTTGCCTGAATTACCGTAGCATCGACCTTCACTCATTCTGACAATTCCAAACCTTGTACACACACCTTGATACATTAAACTACACTATAGGGATGAACTGTCGGGACAGTTTTCTTGAAGTGATCTATCTGTGAAAAACACTGTTAGAAATGAGGGCTATACACAAGGGGTGCCAAGCAGCATTCAGGTATGATCTCACATCTATGGCGCTGCTTTTTTGATATAGCTCCTCATATGGATGTGCTAATTGACTTCATATGCACGCACAGTATGTATTGTGAGCTCTGCACTTGCATGGTAACATCATTATATTAGCAACTGTGATGGAGAAGTTACTTTATTGATATACCTGATTCATTGAGATACTTATAATCCTATATATAGTGCATATATGTCTGCCTATTGGGGGATATTGTGAGTTACATAGATTGCATATATACGGACAAATATATGGAGTTTATTATTGTATAGCCCCGGATTAGTCTATTATCGCTATAACATATAAGATATGTCGATGTGCACTATTATATATTGATTTGAATGTAATTCACACCTGTCTGCATTTGGCTATTTTTTCTGCATGCTGTATATCCCACAAATATATGGAGTTTATTATTGTATAGCCCCGGATTAGTCTATTATCGCTATAACATATAAGATATGTCGATGTGCACTATTATATATTGATTTGAATGTAATTCACACCTGTCTGCATTTGGCTATTTTTTCTGCATGCTGTATATCCCACTCTTTTGGATTTTTATCCATGATAATGTATTTTAGACCTTAATAAAAATTGTTGACTTTTCCCACACAAAAGACGGATCACAGAACTTGTCCTGTGTGAAACACACACATAGATAAATTACCTCTATGGTGCTGTAAAGATGTATATCTTTGTACCATGTTAGCCAGTAGATAGAAAAATATTTAGACTTCTAACAACAAATTTCACTAAAAATCCTTATATTCTAGTTATATACAGAAGTCTGTATTTAACTAGAACTAATCAAAGGCACTGAATAAAAATCCAGCAGACCAGATTTCACAGCCTGAGCAAAGTTCAGCCACAGATTTCCCAGCCTGAGCAAAGTTCAGCCAGAGGGCATGACGACCTGGATCAATCTGACAGGGAGACGGATAAAATGATAGGGGGCGTGTCGACCTGTCAGATTGAGTTTGACGAATACTATACCTCCTATACTACTAGACTGAATAGCGACACCTGTACAATGTCGATATAATACTGTACCTTAACAAAACAGCTGTGTCACACCTCACACTCGTTTTTCTTGTAGCTTGTTATGTAATAGGGCACATGCGTGTATGTTTCATCATAGGTGCATGTTTACTGAGTAAAGCAGTCATGATAACGCCTTTGTGTTGTCGGTACGCTTGCGATGATGAAAGATGCGCACCGTGAATGTTAGTCTGCGTCATAAGACGCACAGACGCTCCAATACCCAACGCGTCACAGCAGGAAGCCAGTCTGTGCGTCCAAACAAAGGCGCAACCATACATGCACGAAACCTTTTATAAAGCTATATAAAAAAAAGGATGTAGTAGTAACGCACACTTTATTGAGGTACAGTATTACATCACCATTCACCATCTGTGGCTATGCAGTCTCATCTATATATACCTTATCTATCCGTTGTCATGCTTGCAAGTCCACAGTCAGGCATAAATAGCTGTTTTCACTATGCACTATGCACTTTTTAAAGTTTTTGTTTGTTAATATAAATGATTGGCACATATTATCAGTATTACATGATGGAAATTTTAGATATTTTTAAAAACTTTTTAGTGATATTATTCACCAAATGTAAAGTTTTATGAATGTCAAAGATAACTTGTAATGCTGATTATGTTTTTAAGTCAGCCATTCATTGTCTACACAATAAAAATGGTGTACATACTGTTACTTAGCCATCATTAATGGATTCTGATATGTACTTGTATGCTTTTATTTTAAACCGTATAGCAGATTATTTAACCTATTTTAATTGTGGTTTGCATTGCTTTTCAACATGTTAATGTATGCGTTTATGTTTGTAAATTATTAATTTACATATATTTTTTTAAGTAAAATCATCATCTTATGGTACTAAAGGTTATATTTCTCTTGTTTGGAGTATAGACATTTTTAATTGACACGTAACAAGGAAAATACTTGATCTAGTATTTAAACATCCTCCTTGACCCTGGGCTCCAACACCGCCAGTTGTTGCTCGGAAGTGCTGTTAGCACAGTGAACACTTGCTCCTGTGTTACTGGGGTTCAGTAATGTCAGCTGTTCCCATGCTGTGTGTACGGCAAACAGTCCTGCTGCCTCCACCCTGTTGTCTTCTCATCCCTGGGCTACAACACCGCCAGTTGTTGCCTGGAAGTGCTGTTAGCACAGTCAACACTTGGTCCTGTGTTACTGGGGTTCAGTAATGTCAGCTGTTCCCCTGCTGTGTGTACGGCAAATAGTCCTGCTGCCTCCACCCTGTTGTCTTCTCATCCCTGGGCTACAACACCGCCAGTTGTTGCCTGGAAGTGCTGTTAGCACAGTGAACACTTGCTCCTGTGTTACTGGGGTTCAGTAATGTCAGCTGTTCCCCTGCTGTGTGTACGGCAAACAGTCCTGCTGCCTCCACCCTGTTGTCTTCTCATCCATGGGCTACAACACCGCCAGTTGTTGCTCGGAAGTGCTGTTAGCACAGTCAACACTTGCTCCTGTGTTACTGGGGTTCAGTAATGTCAGCTGTTCCCCTGCTGTGTGTACGGCAAACAGTCCTGCTGCCTCCACCCTGTTGTCTTCTCATCCCTGGGCTACAACACCGCCAGTTGTTGCACGGAAGTGCTGTTAGCACAGCCAACACTTGCTCCTGTGTTACTGGGGTTCAGTAATGTCAGCTGTTCCCCTGCTGTGTGTACGGCAAACAGTCCTGCTGCCTCCACCCTGTTGTCTTCTCATCCCTGGGCTCCAACACCGCCAGTTTGTTGCCTGGAAGTGCTGTTAGCACAGTGAACACTTGCTCCTGTGTTACTGGGGTTCAGTAATGTCAGCTGTTCCCCTGCTGTGTGTACGGAAAACAGTCCTGCTGCCTCCACCCTGTTGTCTTCTCATTCCTGGGCTACAACACCGCCAGTTGTTGCCTGGAAGTGCTGTTAGCTCAGTGAACACTTGCTCCTGTGTTACTGGGGTTCAGTAATGTCAGCTGTTCCCCTGCTGTGTGTACGGCAAACAGTCCTGCTGCCTCCACCCTGTTGTCTTCTCATCCCTGGGCTACAACACCGCCAGGTGTTGCTCGGAAGTGCTGTTAGCACAGTCAACACTTGCTCCTGTGTTACTGGGGTTCAGTAATGTCAGCTGTTCCCCTGCTGTGTGTACGGCAAACAGTCCTGCTGCCTCCACCGTGTTGTCTTCTCATCCCTGGGCTCCAACACCGCCAGTTGTTGCTCGGAAGTGCTGTTAGCACAGTGAACACTTGCTCCTGTGTTACTGGGGTTCAGTAATGTCAGCTGTTCCCCTGCTGTGTGTACGGCAAACAGACCTGCTGCCTCCACCCTGTTGTCTTCTCATCCCTGGGCTACAACACCGCCAGTTGTTGCTCGGAAGTGCTGTTAGCACAGTCAACACTTGCTCCTGTGTTACTGGGGTTCAGTAATGTCAGCTGTTCCCCTGCTGTGTGAACGGCAAAAAGTCCTGCTGCCTCCACCCTGTTGTCTTCTCATCCCTGGGCTACAACACCGCCAGTTGTTGCTCAGAAGTGCTGTTAGCACAGTGAACACTTGCTCCTGTGTTACTGGGGTTCAGTAATGTCAGCTGTTCCCCTGCTGTGTGTACGGCAAACAGTCCTGCTGCCTCCACCCTGTTGTCTTCTCATCCCTGGGCTACAACACCGCCAGTTGTTGCTCGGAAGTGCTGTTAACACAGTCAACACTTGCTCCTGTGTTACTGGGGTTCAGTAATGTCAGCTGTTCCCCTGCTGTGTGTACGGCAAACAGTCCTGCTGCCTCCACCCTGTTGTCTTCTCATCCCTGGGCTACAACACCGCCAGTTGTTGCCTGGAAGTGCTGTTAGCACAGTGAACACTTGCTCCTGTGTTACTGGGGTTCAGTAATGTCAGCTGTTCCCCTGCTGTGTGTACGGCAAACAGTCCTGCTGCCTCCACCCTGTTGACTTCTCATCCCTGGGCTACAACACCGCCAGTTGTTGCTCGGAAGTGCTGTTAGCACAGTCAACACTTGCTCCTGTGTTACTGGGGTTCAGTAATGTCAGCTGTTCCCCTGCTGTGTGTACGGCAAACTGTCCTGCTGCCTCCACCCTGTTGTCTTCTCATCCCTGGGCTACAACACCGCAAGGTGTTGCTCGGAAGTGCTGTTAGCACAGTCAACACTTGCTCCTGTGTTACTGGGGTTCAGTAATGTCAGCTGTTCCCCTGATGTGTGTACGGCAAACAGTCCTGCTGCCTCCACCCTGTTGTCTTCTCATCCCTGGGCTACAACACCGCCAGTTGTTGCCTGGAAGTGCTGTTAGCACAGTGAACACTTGCTCCTGTGTTATTGGGGTTCAGTAATGTCAGCTGTTCCCCTGCTGTGTGTACGGCAAACAGTCCTGCTGCCTCCACCCTGTTGTCTTCTCATCCCTGGGCTACAACACCGCCAGTTGTTGCTCGGAAGTGCTGTTAGCACAGTCAACACTTGCTCCTGTGTTACTGGGGTTCAGTAATGTCAGCTGTTCCCCTGCTGTGTGAACGGCAAAAAGTCCTGCTGCCTCCACCCTGTTGTCTTCTCATCCCTGGGCTACAACACCGCCAGTTGTTGCTCGGAAGTGCTGTTAGCACAGTGAACACTTGCTCCTGTGTTACTGGGGTTCAGTAATGTCAGCTGTTCCCCTGCTGTGTGAACGGCAAAAAGTCCTGCTGCCTCCACCCTGTTGTCTTCTCATCCCTGGGCTACAACACCGCCAGTTGTTGCTCGGAAGTGCTGTTAGCACAGTCAACACTTGCTCCTGTGTTACTGGGGTTCAGTAATGTCAGCTGTTCCCCTGCTGTGTGAACGGCAAAAAGTCCTGCTTCCTCCACCCTGTTGTCTTCTCATCCCTGGGCTACAAGACTGCCAGTTGTTGCTCGGAAGTGCTGTTAGCACAGTCAACACTTGCTCCTGTGTTACTGGGGTTCAGTAATGTCAGCTGTTCCCCTGCTGTGTGAACGGCAAAAAGTCCTGCTGCCTTCAACCGGTTCTCTTCTCATACCTGGGCTACAACACCGACAGTTGTTGTTCGGAAGTGTCATTGGCACGGGTACTCACTCCTGCCCAGACTGGTTACAGCACGCCATCTGTTTCCTGTCAGTGTAAACGTCACTTAGCCTCCAATAAGTTGTCCTGTCATGTTGCGGTCGGGTTAGCCGACTCTATGGTGCCTGAAGTTTAGGTGCTTCCTATGTGTGCTGCGGGATATGCAAATAAAGGCTGTTTCCGTTGTGACAATAGGACAATCACTCACTGTAGTACTGTGTGATTCGGTAACTGCGGCCGGCTCACGGCCTGTCAACTTAAATTTACATGGGTACCTTCTGCTACCCGTCCGGGTTCCAGTACCGTTAGCTGGTTCTCCGCATTGCCTTTGGCCTAGGTGCCTCCATCTCGGTATCCAAGTTCCAGCAACGTCTGCTGGTCCTTGGTAGTGCTTTGGAGCACAGGTACCTCCTGCTTAGTAACCGTGTCCCAGTAACGTCAGCTGGTCCTCGGTTGTGCCATTGGCTCTTTTCCTTCTGCTGCCCCTCCGGGTTCCAGCACAGTCAGCTGGTCCTCGTTACTTGCATTGGCTCTTGTACCTTCTGCTACATTTACAAATTGAATATTTTTTAAATGTTTTTTTGGGTAATCACTCTGGATCTCCAACAATGAAGACGACGACCCTGATGACCACCCCGAAGATGACGACCACAAGGACGACGAGCATCAAGCCAACCAGCCTAAACACCATCACAAAGAAGAAATAAAAGATTACCCAACAGGACTGAGAAGGTTAAGACAAACTACAAGATACAGAACAAGAGACTTAAGAACAATAAGCAGAAGATCAAAAAGCAGAAGAACATGAAGTATAAGACCAAAATGAAGAGCAAAATATATGCTCTAAATTATAAGCAGAAGACTAAGCAGTGTATGGGGGTGAGTCCGTTCCTCCTCGTGGTGCCCCTGGAAAATGCCTGCTGCTGCAGGCTAAACTGAACACGGACAAATACTGTTGTAATTTAAATCTTTTGTGACAGCAAGAACGGAAGGATGAAAAATTCATACTTTGACAGATTACAAGTACAGGAATCTCTGTCACAAATAAGAATATGATGAAGAAGATGAAGTACAATATGAATAAGAATAATAGTTTAATAAGAAGAATATGAGTAATGTTAACAAAAAGATGAATAGCAAGAAGTTTAAGAAGAAGATAAAGAAGGTGAAGATGAAGAATAATTTGATGAAAAAGATGATGCTGCTGAAGATTATGAAGGAGAAAGTGTGTCAAAAGTTAAAAAGGTGAAGAGCATGGAAGTTGTGAAACATACATATTTGCCAAAATAGAAAAAAGGTTAACAACATTGTCAATTTCTTCGTCAATCCGAACATCTTTAAAAAAAAAAATATTAATGCTATTCCATTTGATTGGGTTAAACATCTATGCCTTTAATGTCTCCTCAACCTTCCCCAATACATTCTACATTACTCTTTGTTGTTTTCCTTCATGTACAATTAACCAACAAGGCAAGAATGGGTTTTTTTTAATTCCGATATTTTGTTCCCATAGACTTACATTGGATTTCCGGTATCGGTATCGGGTATCGCCGATATTTTTTGGGTATCGGCGATACCATTCCGATTCCGATACTTTTGGATATCGGAAAGTATCGCTCAACTCTAGTTGTTAACCTTTTTTCTATTTTGGTACATATGTATGTTTCACTGCTTCCATGCTCTTCACCTGCTTTTTTACTTCTCCCACACTTTCTCCTTCATGATTCTCATCAGCATCTTTTTCATCAACTTCTTCTTCACCTTATTTATCTTCTTCTTCAACTTCTTCATATTATAATTTTTTGTAACATTACTCATATTCTTCTTATTCTACTATTATACTTCTTCATATTCTACTTCTTCATCTTCTTCCTATTCATCTTCTTAATCATATTCTTATTTGTGACAGGCATTCCTGTAGTTGTAATCTGTAAAAGTTTTAACATTACACCTTCCATTCTTGCTGTCACAAAAGATTTACAACAGTATTTGTCCGTGTTCAGTTTTGCCTGCAGCAGCAGGCATTTTCCAGGGGCACCACGAGGAGGAACGGACTCACCCCCATACACTGCTTAGTCTTCTTCTGCTTATAATTTAGAGCATATATTTTGCTATGATTTTTGGTGTTATGCTTTAGTTTTTCTGCTTTTTGTTCTTCTGCTTCTTGGTCTTCTGTCTCTTGTTCTGTATCTTGTCGGTTGTCTTCATCTTCTTTGTCCTGTTGGTGATCTTCTTCTGGGTAGTCTTTTAGTTCTTCTTTGTGGTGGTGTTCAGGCTCATCGTCTTCATGGTCGTCGTCCTTGGGGTCATTGTCTTCTTCGGGGTGGTCTTCAGGGTCGTCGTCTTCAGGGTCCTCGTCTTCGGGGTCGTCGTCTTCTTCGGGGTGGTCTTCAGGGTCGTCGTCTTCAGGGTCGTCGTCTTCAGTGTCGGAGTCAGGAAGATCCAGAGTGATTACCCAAAAAAACCATTTCCAAAATCTTCAACTTGGAAATGTAGCTGAAGATACAAGAAGGCTGAGCAACTTCCGAGAACCAGCTGACTGTCCTGGAACCCGGAGGGGCAGCAGAAGGAAAAGAGCCTATGGCACAACTGAGGACCAGCTGACGGTACTGGGACACGGTTACTAAGCAGCAGGTACCTGTGCTACAAAGCACTACCAAGGACCAGCAGACATTGCTGGAACTCGGATACCGAGATGGAGGCACCTAGGCCAAAGGCACTGCTGAGAACCAGCTGATGGTACTGGAACCCAGATGGGTAGCAGAAGGTACAAGAGACAATGGAAGTAATGAGGACCAGCTGACTGTGCTGGAACCCGGAGGGGCAGCAGAAGTAAAAGAGCCAATGGCACAACCGAGGACCAGCTGACGGTACTGGGACACGGTTACTAAGCAGGAGGTACCTGTCACGGGTGTTTCTTGGCGGAGATCGTCGCGATTGCACACCCTGACTTCGCACAGCTGAGTTTCTGGTGCTGGGTGTTTTTCGGCACTGAGGGAGTTAATGCTTTCTCTCTCGGTGCTGGACTGACCAGCCTCGCCCAGCTGCGATTGATGTTTTGTTAATTAGCTTCCTTCATATACCTGCTGGTCTGCTGGGGAAGTTGCCGTGAAAGCATTCATTCAGACCAGCAGAGCGGATCGTTTCTGAGAAGACTTAAGCTAAGAGTGCCTGTTGTGGTTTTTCCTCTTCTCGCTTATTGTTTATCTCCTTAACCTTTTGTGTTCCTCTGTAGTGGAAGTTTTGTATGCAAGGCAGTGTTTTCTTTACCCCTTGTCTGTCTCGTTTGTCTTAGACTGTGTGTAAGCTGTGACCTGCCCATTCCCTGTGGTGGTAATCAGGGTCCTTCTCAGGACTAGATTACAGTGGTCAGGGATCTACAGGAGACAGGGTTACGCTGGCGGCCTGGACCTCTGTACCATTAACAATACCTCCAGGTAGAGGGACTAGTCAGGACCCCAGTTCAGGGTCAGCATAGACCCCGGTCCACCTCTATCCTGAGACAGCGTGACACGTACTCAGTATAGACCCACAATACATAGGATATTATGTCAGGTAAGACATTGCTGGCAGATACTATGTATACATATTGATATTTTCTATTATATGAAATATAGAATGTTGTCACATTAGATATAAGTTACTATCATAGAATATATCTGTTATACGTCGTGACATTTTCACCGGCCACTCTAAAAGATTCTCCCCAGCTACCATGGATCCTGTAGCCCAGTTAGCTCAGCAGTTGCAGAGTTTGTCCATGGAGCTGACGGACGTTAAGTCCAAGGTTTTGTACCCCCGGGAGCAAACCAGATCTGAACCTAAAGTAGCTCTCCCGGACAGGTTCACTGGTGGGCGGGACAAATTTTTTACCTTCCGGGAGGCATGTAAATTATATTTTCGGCTACGGCCTCGGTCTTCGGGGAGTGAAGATCAGAGGGTGGGAATTGTCATCTCGCTCTTACAAGGGGACCCTCAATCCTGGGCATTCTCTCTTCCTCCGGACTCCCCGGCTCTCCAGTCAGTAGATCGATTTTTTACAGCCCTGGGTCTGGTATATGATGACCCGGATCGGGTCTCCCTTGCTGAAATGAAGTTACGTAAGATACAGCAGGGAGATCGTCCGGCGGAGGAATTTTCTTCTGAGTTCCGTAGATGGGCCACAGATACTCAGTGGAATGACCCAGCTCTTAGGAGCCAGTTTTGTCAAGGATTATCTGACAAATTAAAAGATGTGTTGGCTCAGTATGATTCTCCCCCGTCACTGGAGGCCGCTATGGCCCTTGCTATTCGCATTGATAGACGGCTTCGGGAGAGGTGCGAGGTAACTCCGCCCCCTGTGAGGACTCCACCTTCTACTATAGTCCCTTATATTGAGGTTCCCCTGGTTTGTTCTGAGGAGCCTATGCAGTTAGGAGGGACATCGTTTCGAGGGAGGGGATCGGCGGTGCGCCGCAAGACAGGAAAGTGTTACTTCTGCGGGAGAAAGGGACATTTTGTTGGGGGGTGTCCATCCCGTACTTTGCTGAGCAAGGAGTCGCCGGAAAACTGTTGATCCCAGGTTGTGTGGTGGACGACAATCTGGGAGTATGTATTTCGTCCCCAAGTCCGTCTCAGTTTCTCGTACCAGCGGAGGTGGTGGTAGGTACGAGAACTGAGAGGATTTCTGTTCTTCTGGATAGTGGGGCCGCGGCTAATCTGGTGGACGCTCGGTTTGCCCAGGTGCAAGGTATGCAACTGAGTGTATTGGCCAAACCTATCCCTATATTCTCTATTGACGCCAGGCCTCTCGGTCAAGGTAGCTTTGTGCAAGCCGTGCATAACATAGACCTTCGAGTGGGGGCAATACATAAAGAACTATTGTCTTGTTATGTGTTGGAGGGCCTTCCCACTCCTATTGTGTTGGGACTTCCTTGGTTAACTAAACATAACCCAGTTATTAATTGCCAATCCAGAGAGATAAGCCAGTGGGGTGAATTTTGCAATAGTAACTGCATGAACACGGTCATCGGTGCGGTCGTGCCTAGAACCTTACCTCCTTTTCTGGAGGACTTTGAGGATGTGTTTTCAGAGGAAGGGTGTCAAGAATTACCTCCTCATCGCGCGTATGACTGTGCTATAAAATAGCTTCCTGATGCTAAGTTACCAAAATCTAGGTTATATAACCTTTCTGGTCCTGAGAGGCAAGCGATGAAGGATTATATTTCGGAAAGTCTGGCCAAGGGGCATATTAGACCTTCATCTTCTCCAGTGGCCGCGGGTTTCTTCTTTGTGAAGAAAAAAGATGGAGGCCTACGCCCTTGCCTGGATTTCCGTGAGCTTAATCGGATTACGGTCCGAGATCCGTATCCGCTCCCACTTATTCCTGATCTCTTCAATCAGATTGTGGGCGCCAAATGGTTCTCTAAGTTGGATCTCAGGGGGCGTATAATCTGATTAGGATAAAGGAGGGGGATGAGTGGAAGACGGCGTTTAACACTCCGGAGGGACATTATGAGAACCTTGTCATGCCTTTCGGTCTGACTACTGCCCGGCGGTGTTTCAACATTTTGTTAATGACATCTTTCGCCACCTAGTGGGACAGTTTGTTGTCATTTATCTAGATGACATCTTAATTTACTCGCCGGATCTTGTGTCTCATCAGGAGCATGTGAGACAGGTGTTGCAGATCTTGCGAGACAATAAACTGTACGCCAAATGGGAGAAGTGTGTATTCGCCGTACAAGAACTTCAGTTTTTAGGATTCCTGGTGTCAGCTTCCGGTTTCCTATGGACCCTGGGAAAGTGAAGGCTGTGCTTGAATGGGATCGGCCAGAGGATCTTAAAGCACTGCAGCGTTTCCTGGGGTTTGCTAACTACTACCGGAAATTTATTCGTAATTTCTCATCCGTTGTCAAACCTCTCACTGACATGACAAAAAAAGGGACGGATTTTTCTAGGTGGTCTGACAAAGCTTGTCAAGCATTTTCCTCCTTGAAAAAATGTTTTGCTTCAGCACCCATACTTATCCAACCTGATGCATCACAACCGTTCATTGTGGAGGTAGACGCATCTGACGTAGGAGTGGGTGCGGTATTATCTCAAGGTCCGTCCCCTGGTAAATGGCATCCGTGCGCTTTCTTCTCTAAAAAATTGTCGTCCGCCGAGAGGAATTATGATGTCGGCAATAGGGAACTCTTGGCCATTAAGTTGGCTTTGAAGAGTGGCGTCACTTTTTGGAGGGGGCAGTCACCCAGTCACCGTCATCACTGATCACAAGAACCTGCTGTATTTAGAGTCTGCAAAACGTCTGAATTCCAGACAAGCTAGATGGTCGTTGTTTTTTACCAGGTTTAATTTTGTCGTCACATATTGTCCTGGGTCAAAAAATGTAAAGGCTGATGCCTTATCTCGTAGTTTCCCGGGGGCCGGGAAG